>JAOPSE010000784.1:0-292191 GCA_029449295.1 Zea luxurians
CACAAGTGTGGAGAAGCTCCCAAGAGATTAATACTTTCAAGATGGGAAGTACACCACAACATGGTAAAGGTACAAAAGGAAGTATTGATCTTTTTGCGTATATGTATCTTACTCAAATGTTGGCAGTGCATATGTTTAATAAGTAAGGGGGGTTTTGATAGTGTGTTTTTCCTCCTTAACACCCTGCTGTCCCTTGACATCACCCTATGTTCTTGCTTGAATATGGTTTTGGTGTTTGATGTCAAAGGGGGAGAATTTGTGCATTAAAGCTTATCTCAACCTGAGAGGAAAGCTTATCGTAAGGGGTGGTGTGTTAGTTTGAGCATTGTTAGTGTGTTATTGTGTTATTGATAATTCTTATCATGCTTCTTGCAGTATTATATGTGTTGCATCATATGGACTAGTGCTTCCGCTGGACTAGTGCTTCCACTACTATGAATTAATTGGCATCTATTGTGTTCATTCTGTAATAGATATTCATATGGGTAATGGTGCATGTGGTTAATGGGTTAATGGTGCTTTAAGACTGTTTTAAATTGGTATCGTAGTTTAAATTAGTATCTTAATGGTGAATAGTGGTAGGTTGATATTCCTATGATATATCCACTCAATTGAATGGTGTTTAACTCTGATTCTGTGCATTCGTGTGCTATACGCATCATTGTTTGATCCTTGACACAATGCATCCCACAGGTGCTAAGGTGTAGCAATGCTTCGATTTAGCCTAAGTATGTGCATTTTGGTATTTAAGGCCAAAGCTAAGATTTTAATGTAAGCACATATTTAGGGGGAGCATTCTAAAATCTTAGAGCTCAAAATTTGTGCTTTAAATTTCACTCTTATGTAAGCTTTAATTGTGTTGCCATCAATCACCAAAAAGGGGGAGATTGAAAGCTCTCTTGTGGGTTTTGGTGTTTGGATGATAACTCAATTAAAGGACTAACAAGTGTGCTAAGTGTTGAACATGTGCTTAATGTAAAGCTAACAGGGTTCAACACAAGTGAACAAGTGTGATGGTCCAAGGACTAGATGATGGATAGATAATGGGCATCACAAGTAAGATGGACATTGCATAAAGTAAGACTCGGGTGCGTAGCTCGGAGACAACTGATCAAGCCAAGGATGGAGGCAAGAAGAGCTTCGAGGTACCAAGTGCACGAGAGAAGGTCAAAGAGGCTGAGGAACCCAAAGCCAAGGGTGAAGAAGAAGACTTGCAAAGTCAAGGGTGATCGAGTTAAGAAGAGCTATGGCACATCAAGGATCACTAAATAAGGATGTGACTTACAACCAATGAGGAAACATCTATAGTTATGTGGTGTAAGTCATAAGGCTCAAGATCAAGCTCTAAGAAGGGAACAAAGTCACTAGAAGGAGAACAAATGTCAAAATAAGAACTGGAAGCAGCCTAAAAGAGCTAAGTGCACTCTAACCTTTAGTTTGGGTTGTTCCTATGTTTGGAGATATTCTATATGACCTTTGTAGGATGTTGGAGCTCAGAAATGTCAGTGTAGATCAAGTTAAGCTGACTTGATGATTTATGAGTCCAACATCAATCTTAAGCATGTCAAATGCTAGAGAGGTGAAAATCCAAGAGAATGTATGTTTCTAGACTTAGTACATTGGTTTTTGTGTACTAACATATTTGTCTAAGTGTTAGAAACAGAGAGAAGAAGAAAAGAAAAGAAAAGGACCTTGCTGGTGGAGCCATGACTATGTGCAGTCTGGGTGCACCGGACAGTGTCCGGTGCGCCAGGCTGGCGTCTGGTCATCCGGCTGCTCTCGGGTCTCGACGGCGGCGTACGGCTATAAATCCGGACTGTCCGGTGGTGCACTGGACTGTCCGGTGAGTCGGATGAGGCGAAGTCGCCGCTCTCGGGAATCAAGTCAACAGCGTACGACTACAATTCACCGGACTGTCCGGTGATGCACCGGACTGTTCGGTGAGCCAATGGTCGGCTGGGCCAACGGTCGGCCGCGCAATCCGCGCGTGACGCGTGGCCGAGCCAATGGTCAGATGGGGGCACCGGACTGTCCGGTGTGCACCGGACAGTGTTTGGTGCGCCAACGGCTCCAAGACTACAACGGTCGACTGCGCCAATTTTGGAAGGAAATCGGGCACCGGACAGTGTCCGGTGGTGCACCGGACTGTCCGGTGCGCCAACCCACAGAAGGCAAGAATTGCCTTCCTGGATTGCTCTCAACGGCTCCTAGGCCCCTTGGGTCTATAAAAGGGTCTCCTAGGCGCCTCCATAAAAAAAGAGTGTAGCCAACAAGTGTAGACATCACTCTGATCAATTCTCACTCTCCCTCTTGTGTGTATCTCTCTAGTTTGTGTAGAAGGCAAAGCTATAAGCCTTTAGAGAGAGAGTGGAGAGGAGCTGCTAAGAGCTAGAGCAAGGTCTTGAGCATATCTTACTCTGCCGGAGTGCTGCCAAGAAGATTGTAAGCAGCCGCGGTTGCGTTGTAACCATCTCAACATAGTGGAAGGCTCTATCTGTCATACTAACAGATTTGAGCAAACAGAGGAAGGAGTTGAAATAGACTCCAAGCCTAGGTGTGGCTAACTCCAACGAGGACTAGGCAAGCGTTTCAGGCTTGGCCGAACCTCGGGATAAATCCTTGCGTCTGTGTGCTCTATTCTGTATTGTATTTTGACTCTCTGTCTTACTCGCTTTTATATCTGCACTTCAACACTTATCTGTGGTATAAGCCTTATTTGAAGTGTACGACATTTTGAGACATGATCTTCTATTCCGCTGCAACCTACTCGAAGGGTCTTCTCATTCCACTGTGTTCTAGTCTTCGAGTAGAGTAAGAATTTAAGTTTTAAAGTGATAATTTTTATTCGCCTATTCACCCCCCTCTAGGCGACATCTAGATCCGTTCTCGGGCCAAAGGGAACTTTCAAGTCTAGAGAATCAACGCCCGAATGGTGGAAGACCACAAGACAGGATGGGAGATTTTCTGAGACTCAAGCCTCCCACATTCGCTGGATCCAGCAATCCCCTCGATGCTGATGACTGGCTGCGCACGATTAAAAGGAAGTTAGAAGCCATCGGATGCCTAGAGAATCAGCGTGTTCAATTGGCTGCTCATCAACTTTCCGGGATGGCCCTAGCATGGGGGATACCTTCAGCACTGCCGTGAGAGATGCTACCTAGACAGAGTTTGAAAATGCTTTCGAGAGCACCATGTGCCCCAAGGAATCGTTTAGCTCAAGGAAGATGAATTCCGGGAACTAACTCAAGGTGGAAGATCTGTTAGTGAGTACGTGCACAAATTCACAGAATTGGCTCGCTACGTGCCTGATGATGTCAGCATAGAGGTCAAGAAAATGGCCCGCTTTTTGAAAGGGCTCAGACCAGAACTCAAGACCATCCTAGCCAGCCAAGATTTCCTCAGCTTCTCGCACCTCTCAAACAAAGCCACACAAGTGGAAAGGGCAAGGGAAGAAGAAAAAGGTCACCTCAAGAGGAAATTCCAAGTCCTCCGAGCTCAGCAGCAAGACCGGCACCAGAAAACTCGATCCTTTGGGTTTCCACCCAAGGGACCAAGCTTCAATAGACCAGCTAGACCCACTCCATCACATTTCAGTCAGCAGAGTCAAAGCTCCTTCCAGGCTCCTCGGTTGCAAGCAACCAACCGCCAGCAAATGCCTGTTGGCACTGTGGAGACCCCAGTCACTTCAAGAACAACTGTCCCTAGTTGAAGGCATCAGGACCTGCTTACTCCAACTCGGTGAATGGCCCCAAGAATACCTCAGCACCCGCCCCCAAGGCGCCCTCCTCCATCGACCAGCAGAACAAGACCCAGTATCAAGGAAGGGCACGAGTAAACCACGTCGATGCCCAGGAGGCTCAGCAAGCTCTGGGAGTAGTGCTCGGTGAGTTCCTTGTTGAGTTTACTCCCGCTACTGAACTTTTTGATTCAGGAGCATCCCATTTTTTATAGCCACTAGTTTTGTGGAAAAGCATGGCATCCCCTCTACCCACCTAGAAATTCCCTTGGTCACCCCACCCCAGGATCAGACCTTCTATGCCAGCTCAAATGCTCCCAAGTCAGAATTCTTTTAAGTGGGGTAGTGTTCTTGGCATACTTAACCGTCTTGCCATCCCAAGGAATTGATGTGGTCTTAGGGATGGATTGGTTAACCAAGCACAAAGGGTCATAAGTTGCGCAAACAAGACAGTCCTTCTCACGGACCACCAAAGAAAGTCAGTCTCTTGTCAAGCTCAGCCACCCACCAATGATCCAATGGTGTTTAATCTAGCAACAGAAAGCATGTCAGTGGTAGAAGAATTCATGGATGTATTCCCAGAAGAGTTGCCAGGAATGCCGCCGGAAAGAGAAGTGGAGTTCTACATAGATCTGATCCCTGGCACGGCACCCATCGCAAAGAGACCATACCGCATGGCTCCTACCGAGTTAGCAGAATTAAAACTCCAAATCGCAGAGCTTCAACAAAAAGGGTACATCCGTCCTAGCTCATCGCCTTGGGAGCACCAGTCCTTTTCGTCACTCAAAAGGATGGAAGTATGAGGATATGTATTGATTACCGATCTTTAAATGAAGTTACAATCAAAAACAAGTATCCACTCCCTCGGATTGACGACCTCTTCGACCAGCTTCAAGGGGCCAAATATTTCTCCAAGATAGACCTGAGGTCTGGTTATCACCAACTGAGAATCAAGGAAACAGATATTCAGAAGACTGCATTTGTCAACCGGTACGGACAATATGAGTTCATGGTAATGCCCTTCGGACTAACGAACGCACCCACCTTTTTCATGAACCTCATGAATAAGGTATTCATGGAAGAATTGGATAAGTTTGTCATAGTCTTCATTGACGACATCCTTATCTACTGCAAGAGTCGCAAAGATCATGAGCGTCACCTTCGGATCATCCTCAGAAGACTCAGGGCACATCAACTCTATGCTAAGCTCAGCAAATGTGAATTCTGGTTAGAAAAGATAGCCTTCCTTGGGCATATCTTGACTGCAGAAGGAATAGAAGTAGACCGTCCAAGGTAGAAGCAGTATCAAAATGGAAGCAGCCATCCAACGTCAGTGAAGTTCAAAGCTTTCTGGGAATGGCAGGATATTACCGCCGCTTTATCAAGGGATTCTCCAACATAGCAAGACCTATGACCAAGCTCCTAAGAAAGACAATAAGTTTGTGTGGACCCCGAAGTGTGAGGAAAGTGTTCAGATCATAAAGGAAAAGCTCACGACGCGCCCATTTTGACACTACAGATATACATCAGGATTTCATCATCTTCTGTGATGCTTCAAGGCAAGGCTTAGGGTGTGTTCTGATGCAAAATGAGAAAGTCATTGCTTATGCATCACGCTTACTCAAGTCGCATGAGTAGAATTATCCCACCCACGATTTGGAATTGGCAGCCATAGTACATGCCCTGAAAATATGAGGCACTACCTAATTGGGAATAAATGTCACATCTTCACCGATCACAAGAGTCTGAAGTATATCTTCACTCAGCCAGATCTCAACCTCCGTCAGAGAAGATGGCTGGAACTGATCAAAGACTATGACCTTGAGATCCATTACCACCCGGAAAGGCCAACGTGGTAGCGGACGCCCTCAGCCGAAAACCTTTCGGGATAAAGGGGATCAACTTTTTAGAAGATTGGAAGAAGGAATCAGCTCAACTGAATGCATGTCTGGGAAACAACGGCAGCCTAGAAGTCCAACCAATGCTAGAAGACCTTATATGCAAGGCTCAACACCTGGACACAGAAACAACAAGAATTATGGAAAAAGCTCGCAAAGAACAACTTCCGGACCTTAGGATAGATGAAAAAGGAGTCCTTTGGTTCAAGAACCGTCTGTGTGTACCAAAAGGAGAGGCTCGGGAAGTCCTGCTCGATGAAGCTCACAACTCAGCCTACTCCATCCACCCAGGAACCACCAAGATGTACCTAGACCTCAAAACCAGATACTGGTGGAGAGGGATGAAGAAAGAGATAGCATAGTATGTGGCCCGGTGTGACACCTGCCAACGAACAAAAGCCGAGCACCAGAAACCTGTCGGCCTATTGCAACCCCTTCCAGTGCCCGAATGGAAGTGGGAGGAAATAGGCATGGATTTTGTAACTAGACTACCCCGGACGCAAAAAGGGAACGACTCTATCTGGGTAATAATAGACCGTCTTACCAAGGTAGCCCACTTCATCCCAGTGAAAACTACCTTTGGAGGAGCCACCCTTGCCCGGATTTATCTTAAAAAGATAGTCAGACTCCATGGCATTCCAAGGAAGATAGTGTCAGACAGGGGAACCCAGTTCACCTCCAAATTTTGGATGAGTCTTCAGCAAGCTATGAGCACCAAGCTAGACTTCAGCACCGCCTACCACCCCCAGTCAGATGGTCAGACAGAAAGGGTCAACAATGTACTCGAAGATTTATTAAGAGCATGTGTTTTAACGTTCGACAGAAACTGGGAGTCCAGTTTGCCTTATGCAGAGTTCTCATATAACAATAGCCATCAGACCAGTATCAAGATGTCACCGTTCGAAGCATTGTATGGACGAAAGTGCCAGACCCCTCTCATGTGGTCCAACGTAGGGAAAAGACACTGGAAGGACCTGCCTTTGTTAAAGAGGCTGAAGAGAAAGTTGCCCTCATCCGCAAAAGATTACTTGAAGCTCAGAGTCAGCAAAAAAGTTATGCGGACAACAGGCGGAGAGAACTCAGATTTGAGGAAGGAGACTTCGTCTACCTCAAGGTCTCCCCGATGCGTGGTGTCAAAAGGTTCCAAGTGAAAGGAA
Organism: Zea luxurians; assembly: GCA_029449295.1. NCBI lineage: Eukaryota > Viridiplantae > Streptophyta > Magnoliopsida > Poales > Poaceae > Zea > Zea luxurians. The sequence goes on from JAOPSE010000784.1 coordinate 6,792, forward strand.
AGCTAGCACCGCGATTCATCGGCCCCTATCCCATCATTGGTAGAGTGGGACCCGTAGCATACCATCTTGAATTACCAGAATCCATGTCTGATATCCACAATGTGTTTCATGTGTCCCAGCTCCGCAGATGCCTGCAAGTACCAGAAAGTCACATCGAAGAAGAGGCAATCCAGATTCAGAAAGACCTTTAGTACCAAGAAAAGCCAATAAAGATTCTTGACTCAGCAGTCCAAAAGACCCGCAACTCAGAAGTGAAACTCTGTAAAGTTCAGTGGAGCAGAGAAGGAGAAGAGGAAGCTACCTGGGAAAGTGAGGACTCTTTGAGGAGGGAATACCCTTACCTTTTCTCGAGCCCCGTCTGAATCTCGAGGGCGAGATTCCTTTAAGTGGGGTAGGTTTGTAATATCCTAAAATTTCAACCGAGGTTTGGAACCCTAATCTCCTAACCCCCCTTTTATCTCTCCCTAAATTCCATCCTATAGGTCATCTCATCATATGCATACCCTTGATTGTTAGAAGCACCTCAAATAGACTATTATTTTTCTAGCACCCAAGATTATTTAGCTATTTATTTGTTCAAAAGAAAAGGAGATACAAGAAATAGAAATAGAAAATAGAAATAAGAAATAGAAAAAGAAAAGAAAAAAGGGAAAAGGAACCCCCCTCGGTTGGGCCGCTTCCGGCCTAGGCCGCCTTTCTCCCTCGCGCAACGCCCGCACTCCCCTCCCTCCCGCGGCCCAAGCGGCCCATCGCGCGCGCGAGCACCCGCCACTGACATCCCGCCCCCACCCGTCAGCTGCCCCCCTCTCCCTCTCTCGTCGCTCTCCCGCTGTCAGCTCGGCCCCACGCGTCAGCCCACGCTCCCCCCCCCCCCCCCCCGCGATCTCTCCCTGGCAAGCGGGCCCCCCCGTCAGCGCCTTCCTCGCGCCCGTGACCGAGGCTAGCGACGCGATCGCCGCCGATCGCCACCGCCCCGTCGCCTGCCATTACGCCTCCCCACGAGACTTGGTGCCTTGTGGCCCTGTCTCTTGCGCCAGCCGAGCCATCCCGTCACCCCCCCTGCCCGAGCCGTCTCGTCGTCGCCACTGTGCGCCACCATCCCGCTGTGGCGAGCTCGCCAGTGCACGCCACCTCTCGCCCCTTCCCCGCCTCGGGTGCCTATAAAAGGGCCACCCTGAGCTCCCCAATCCCTCACACCGGCCTCGGCCACCCTCTTCCTCCTTCCCCGTGCCCGATTGAGCCAGCGCCGCCGCGTCCCTCCCCTGCTCCGGTGAGTCTCGCCCTTCTCCCTCTGCTAAGTTCCAGTCTAATTCATATAGTTCTTGAGCTTCGCAATTCCCTCACAAACACAATGCACCCATCCCTGCCTCCTTTGCGCTCGGCAGCCTCGCCGGCGACCTCACGCCGCGAGCACCCGCCATGGATCGGCCACCCCAGGCACCCTCCGGCCAAATTGGCCCTACCCCACCTGTGCCTTGCCGCCACTCCTCCATCGCAAAACCGGGCTCCCGGCGGAGAACCACCGCGAACCTCACCGGCGGTCGAGCCGATCGGTTCGCCCCCCCCCCCTCCGACGCCCGCACCCACGGCGTTCGCCCGTGCCGCTCCGCTCCTCCGTGGGCCGGCTGGGCCGCCTGCCCACGCCCGCACGCGTCCGCGCTCGCTGGGCCGAAATCCCCCCCCCCCCCACCGAGCCCAGCTAGCTGAGAATTCCTTTTCTTTTTCCTTTTTCCCATTTTCATATATATTTATATATTGATATTTTATGCACCAAAATAGTTTAAATAAATTATTAGAGCACACAAAAATAATGTATAATAATTGGCACACCACCAAGTCACCATGATTGATGTATTGTTCCTTATCTGTGTTTGTTAGCGGAAAAGGGATCCGATCGTCCGGAATTTGTAGCTCCGAGGAAGGGCAGGAACCTGACCCCTCTGAAATAAATATTTTGTGCCAGGAAAGCTTCGACGAAGGCAAGTCCATCCTTCCCTTGATGCATAATCTACCTATTCTTTCTACCACTAAATAAGACGGGATTAAGGGATGGAATATTTGCATTGTGAGCAGAGAGATAGCCCGCATTAACAAACATCTTTTGAGTACAAAATGTGGGATGGGAAAAGGGCAGTGGTTTTGACTAAGCGATGTTTTCAAAAAGTGTGCGATGAAGGGTATTCACCCTCATCACCTTGTGAGTGGGATGATCAGGGACTCCCTGGTTTACGGGAGGGCCTAAGGTGATGGCTCAACTGGTTTAGGTGTGAGCAGAAGGATTGTCCCCTCATATAAGGACCGGTTTGTCATCCTTCACTACCTGTACTCATGATAAGTACAACCACTCGAGACTGTATGGGCAGTCACTCAATCTGAACTCGTATGGTCCAACCCCAGGGTTATGAAGGCTGGGGAGCACCGGGAGGATAAGGAGGGAGAATGTTTTGTCTGGTTTGGGCATGGCGGTGGCCTGACTCCTTTCGGTATAACCGTTAGGGTTAGGACGTGCGAGGAAAAAAGAGATTCGAATTCGGGTCTCATTGGCCATGAGATCGCAGAGCTGGACTATTGGTAAAGTGTACCCCTCTGCACAGAGTTCAAACCTATTCGAATAGTCCTGTGTCCACTGGAATGGAAGTCTGGTGTGGTATGACAATTAGTGTTTTACAACCTCCGGGAACAGGGAAATGTGTGTGTGAGTGTGTTTTTGGAAATGGAAACGATGCCACGGGAGCGGGAAGCTCAGTGGTGGTTGAGTAATGTGTTATTTCTATTTTTTGGGAAAAACCCTAAAAGTATTGCCTTTCTCTGAAAAAGAAAAGTGACTTCAACTCCACCATATAAAGCATGTATGATAGGTCCCTTTCTCTTTACGGGAGCGGGATGGGCTTGCAAAATACCTAGTGTATTCACCAGATTTATTTATGTTTTCAGCAGCTGAAGACTTCTTTCTGCTATGCTTGATTGAGGGGGGCTATGTCTGCACCCAGTTCTGCCTGTGGCTTGGGCTAGTTTATCTTCTACTGCGCTTTGTATTTCTGGCTCTCTCGAGCTTGTACTCTGGTATTGTAATAACCTTTATTCAAACTCTGTACTATTTGAAGTAAGGAATGTGGTTACTAGCCTCCTGGGACTAGTAATTGTATCACATTTGAGTCCCAAAGGACCGGGACGCTTCAACAGGTAAACCTTCAGCATGTTCTGCTTTATAGTCGATTCAAAAGGATCGACAAGAAGAAGTTAAGTTTACTTTTAATGTTGCCAAATACGATAAAATATTTGATGAGTTACTAAAAGTGTCAACATTAAATTAACTCATACTATTCCTCCTCCTGATGAATTAAAAAGGCATGCTTATTGTAAGTGGCATAATTCTTTTTCTCATGCCACCAATGATTGTAATGTTTTCCGTCGACAGATACAATCGGCCGTAAATGAGGGCTGATTGGCTTTCATGAGATGCAAGTAAACACACAACCTTTTCCTGTTAATACAATAGAACTCACATGAAAAAAGGTCTTAGTGTTGGGGCGAAGGCGAAGACGCAACCCTTCGCTCGAGGCCTTCGCCGTACTCGCTGCACCAACAGTGACAAGACAGCGGGCAGACTTACCCTTTGTCTCATACACTGCCGGACGAAGACCTGTGACGAGGTCGTCTCATCCTGTGACCTCGTCCAGAATGGAGGCCCGTGTGTGATCCGGCCCATTGTAACAGGCCCTGCGTGGCCGTTGCGCGTTACGGGCCTAATTTGTAAAGGCCTCCCTGTAATTACGGTCTGTAACCCCGCTTTATGGGAATATTCGGGGATAACCTAGGTGTCTGAGGGCACATGCGTCCTTAACACGGGACGCTGGGCACCCGGACACCTATAAATACCCCTGCACAGTGCCCTTGAGAGGCTAGATTAACAGAGCTATTGCCATCACGTGCAAAACCCTGTTTGCGTTACTACACCTCCCCGTTGGATCAACTTGCGCCAGTGAGCAAGTTCCAACATTTGGCGCCCACCGTTCGTGCTACGAAACAACCACCCGCGATGGCACCCAAGAAAGCTAGCTCGAAGGCTGACGAGGCTGCGAAGGCAGCACTGCTGGCCGCAAAAAAGGGCAAGGCCCTCGCACTCACCCACTCCACCCACCAAGAGGCTACTGAAGATGACGCTCACCGCACCTGCGAAGACGACGCTCACCACACCTGCGGCCCTGAAGGACAGCCGCAACCTCCCCCAGACTTCGCTCCACCAGAGGGCACGGACTTCACCGAGGACGGCGAAGTCATCGATGTCTCCGCGGAAGAACAGCTACAGCTGCGCGCCCTGCGCATCAAGAACCGCAATCTCCAGAAGCAAAAAGAGATACTTGAGGCAAGCGCCAACGTGTGTCTGCACAAGCCAAGGTGCGGCAAATGATACGAGACGAAGAGCAGAAGGCCCAGGAGCTCGAGCAAGAGATCGCGCTAATGCACGCGAAGGCCACTTCGGCCTGCAACAAGGGCCACCCCTGCAACAGCGCGCACAAGTCGAAGACCTGCACTTTCCCTACCGCGACCGCGCCATCCCACACGCCACGCCATTCCAAGGGGTCAACTACCTCAACGAGCGAAGTCCCCTGGCGCCACACCTGCAAGTGACACCTTGGCCTGCCAACTTCCGGGCAGGGACCTATCCCAAGTACAATGGCAGCAATGACCAGCATAGTACATCAAGAGTTATCAGGTCGCCGTTGCATCTTCGGTGGGGACGACGCCACGATGGCCAAGTCTTTCATCATCGCCCTCGAGGGCCCGGCTCTCACCTGGTTCACCCGGTTGCCACCGCTGTCCATCGACTCCTGGAGAAGCCTCTGGGACAAATTCCTGCTCAATTTCCAAGGGTACCGCCCGGACACCGACGCCTTGGCCGAACTCTCACTCTGCAAGCAGCTGGAGAAAGAGACCCTGCGGGAGTATTACCGCAAGTTTCTAACACTCAAGTCACAGCTGCCCTCGGTCGATGACCAGATTGCCATCCACTGCCATCAGTGGCCTTCGCGTCGGCGTCCTTTACAGCCACTGCATCAGAGATCCACCCAAGAACCTCCAGGAATTATATCAGCTATTTGAAAAATATGCCAAATCCGAAGAGCTCCACCAGCGCAAAGTCGAGTCTCAGAGGAAACCCAAAGATGCTCCATAGTCCGGCCGCACGTGGACGAGAACTCCGCAGCCAGACTCCGGTCGAGACGGCCACGACATTGCCAACCAGCACCCCGCTGGCGATGCCCCTCGCCACCAGGAATATCCCCCCCAGGGTGTGGCGGAACTGCCCGAATTATTCCAACTTAAGTGCCTAAGCCCCGCCTTAGAGGCTAGACCACACTTAAATGGGAATAACCCGTCAATCCCTCGGATCTAGTCCGACACGGCCACTGACAGGATCAAGTACCACAATCTCACTCGATGGTGAGTCACAAAGCAAATACAATAAAGCATAAAACATGCATGGGAGAGTATTAAAATTATTACATCACCATCATCGGAGTTTTTGCAAAAGTGCCATCATTGTTCGAAGTGCAGCGGAAATAAACTAACGGTAAATAAACAGAGAGATGGGGAAGCCTGTCCCATCACTCCTCATGCTCCTCCTCAGCCGAGGCGGGGTCCCACTCGACAGTCCAACCCGGTGGTAAGGTGGACGGCCAAGTCACTCCAGCAGCCATGTCCTCAGAGAACCTGTAAAAATTATGCCACAAGCAAGGCTGAGTATGCTAATACTCAGCTAGACTTACCCGGTGTGAGGAGTCTACTCCTCTACTCTAGACATGCAGCTGTTTGGCTGTGGGGTTTGGTTGCCAAAAGCACTAGCTGAGTTTCTAAATCAAGTTTTTAACTTTGTCAAATTTAAGTGTGACTCTCTTAAGGCTAATGTGTACTATCTACTCATACATGGTAGCAAACATTTTAGCAATCAACATCTTGTATCAACTCATCATATTTCCACTTGTTACTCAATGCAGTACAATGGATCAAGCAGTCTCATTAGCTGCGAGAAGCAGACGATTCGAATCGAGTTTTTATCCTTGCAAGGTAAACCTAAACACACGACGTGGCGAGGCACTCCGTCCCCACACACATCAACCGTCCCCATCGATTCCCTGGCAACAGATAGGGCTCACCGCCTTGGCGTACAATTCCTCACTGACCCCGACTGCCGTCGTGCAGTGACCGCACTTGTACCCACCATAACCGGAATGGGAGACCTCGTCTCAGGTCGCGTGAGGGGATATGTCTGCGGGCAGGTTCACTCAGGTACTAGGCTTACCGATTTACCATATTTCTCGGTATGTGTTTAGTACGTTCAAACGCTTGACACAGGTATCCGCACGTAAATCCTTATTCCATGTTCCCATCTCGTAGACAACCAATCCCCATGGATTGCTGTCTACCACTAGTATCATAATAATATGAAGGTGGGTACAACCAACTCCTGATCTCGCGCGAGTGCTAGAAAAATCACTCGTCTTCTATCGAGATCCTAATTAGATAAAGCAACTACTCGACCTATCATACTAGTATTCATCTCACAAGGATTCCTGAGATCATGCAACTAGGGTTTCAAGCAATTCCTACACCTAAGTGCACAATCAATCCTACAATCATTAAGTAAAGTAAAATAGCATAAATAACAGGTTATGCATAAAACCGGGCTTGCCTTCCAAGGCTGTGGCAGGCAGATCCTCTGGTGCAGACTCGGGTGCTGGATCTGGGGCTACCTCCTAAGCAGCTCCTTGCTCCGTCACGAGGACGTACTCTCCGTCAGCAAGGTTACGGTCTATCGAATGCAATGAACATGAATGTCATGATGATGCAGATTTAATAACATTATGCTAAGAAGAAAACTAAGTTAAGGAGTAACTTAGGGTTTCTTGGTCATGCGGGGATTTTAGAGGGTTGTGCTTATCACTTTTAGGTTTGGGTTTTTGTTGAGGATAAACATAGTGGATTTGCATTGTCCTTACACATTTCAGTGGGCAATGTTACAAGGGTTTTAGGATGACACTAATTACCAGTATTTATTTTCCTTTCTTTAATTTCTACTTATGGTTTCTAGTGTAGGTTTGAACTACGACAGTGGGTTAATAATTTCCAAAATTCTGTAAAAATTACAGTGGGTTGCCATTTGCTATTCTAGCTTGTTTTAAGAATTTGAGGCTTAAAATATAAAGGCTATGCTTTAGACAAAAATAACAAGAGTGGTGTAAAATGGCCACTTTACACTACATCTCCCCATTAGAGTTAAGTTCCTTCCTAAAGGTTATTTTTGTTGGAATCTAACAGTAATACTAAACCTTGTGCCAAAATTCACAGAAAGTTAAGTGGTGATTATTTAGTTGTGATTTTCTAAAGTTTTGGGTCCAAAAGGTGCTTATAACTAACTTGTTTTGAAAAATATCAAACAACAGATTTTGTATTTTTCTAATGTTTATAATAACAAAACATTAGTTATCCCAAGGGTTGGGGTGTTTTCATTTTAGGGTTATTTTTGTAGGGTTTTTCTAAGCTTTCCTGTTTTCTTAAAATAAAAGGGATCCTACTTATTTTATACTAAAACAGGGTATGATAGATTTTTCCAGTAAACTTCATTGAATAGTATCCTAACAAAAATAGAGGTGCCCTCTGATTCATTCTTTAAATCACCTTTTCTATTTTTCTTAACCTTAAGCATATTATAAAATAAGGGGTAAAAACTGACTTAAGGGAGTGGACAGAGAGGTTTAACTTTTAAACAGGTCAGTAGGTAGATACAAACTTCTCCAAATTTTTCTAACCCTAGTCAAATAATATTTCTATTTTTCCTCCTAATATCAAGTTTTTAGCAGTTTTCTTAATTAATTCAAAACTTAGAAAAGAATACAAACTATGGGTTTTACTATTTTTATCTGATAGTTCATATTTCCCAGAGTGTAGCAAAATTGGTTTGACAATTTTTGGATGATTATTCTTCAAGTTATGCATTTATTAAGTTATCTGCCATATTAAAAGAGCTAAATTCGAAAATGGAAAAGAAAACAGGTTTGCGCTGAGGCCCCTGGGTTTTATCCCCTTCTTCTCTCGCAAAACTAGTCCTCGGTCTACTATTGGCGTGGGTCACTGACATCACACAAAACCCCCTGGGCCTAACCGAAATCTAACCCGCGCTCCCTGGTTGACTTAAACAGTATCCGCGCATAGATTACGGTGGCGAGGCTTACCGGCGGCGAGATAGGTCCGGCGAAGGGCAGGGTTGGCTCGGGGAGGCTCTGGCGGTCACGGCGAGGTGCGGCTCGACGGCGGGGATGGCCGGAATCGCTCGGTCCACGCGCGCAGGCGGGTGTTCTCGCGGTGAGTGTACCGGCCAAACCACGGCGATCTGGTTCAATCTAAGGGTACGGTGAGCTTCTGGGGTGACGTATAGGCTATCAGTGCAGTGAATCGAGAAATGGCTCAGTGATTTACCCGGTCCACGTACTCGGCGAGGTTGTGAGCTCCGGTGACCGTGGACTGGCCTTTCCGGAAGCAGGCTTCGATTCCTCGCTCGGGAGCTTCACTGAGGTGTGCACACTCGTCTCCGAGGGTTGGATGGGGCTGGGGAAGGTTGGACTGGCCGGTCTACGGCGGCAGTGGCTCGGGTGGCCACGGACACGCCGCGCACGGGCAAACGGCGGTGAACTGAGCTCCGGTGAGGCTTGAGGGTGTGCGGAAGAGTGCAGTCGACGCCTGGGTGGGCTTTATAGGCGCGGGCACGGGGACAGGGCGCCGGCTGGCCGTTGGCGTGACGCGGAGCACGCGGGGGCGCGCGGGCGTGCTTGGCGAGCTCAGAGCGCGTCGAACACGTGGCTCGTTGCTTCTGCCCGTGTTCTTCCCTCTGCTGAGCGGCCAAAACATACGAATCTTACCCTATCGCCTGTGGGAGATCTCTTCCCTGCACCTAGAGCTACCTAGTTCATGTGAGTTCCAAGAATAGTGGTCGGGTTAGAGAGATATGAGGGTGGGAAGTTGGCTGTGTCAGACATGTCCAAACCGAGACAAAAATGGTGCCAAGTCATGTCAAACGCCCTAGGGTAGGCGTCACCTCTTTCCAGGGCATTCTAGGGTTAATTTGGCGCCACTTTGTCAATTGGGTCGAAGTGTTTTCAAATTTGGATTAAGGTGAACATGTGGAATCTTTGTTCAAGGTTAGTTTTTATACTTAGGCAAAATCTGAATTCTCCCTTGTGCTGAACCTTAGGTGAACTTTTTAGGACATTTCTGAAATCTTTTTGGGGGTACTTCCTTACTATTAATTGTAGGTTATGAAGTATATTACAACTTTTATATTTGGCCCAAGCCATGATCATAAGGTTTACATGACCTTTTGATCCTAGCTTCAATTAGGGTTCCTATTGCCCAAGAGGGGTTTGCTTAGGGTTTTGGGAAAATCCCCACTTAGATGTGCATGACAAGCTAGGGCATGATATCCAAGATAGTTTGCACTTGCTTAGGACCTTGAATTCCAAGTTTGAAGTACTTTGCCCATATCAATCTTCATGTGATAATGGGTTAAAAGGGAGTAGCCCTGGGTGGACACCCTGAGTAACACCTGGGGTGTTACAGCCCTCCCCCCTTAAGGGAATCTCCCGAGATTTTAGGTAGAGTCCTTAGGAGGGTACCAAGAAGGTGCTATTGTGTGGTTTCTGCTTTCCTTTAAGTTCTCTTTGGTTAACTGTTCTTCGAATGTCATCCTTTTTGCAACTTCAGAAGAAAGTCCTTTTTAAGTTAAAACCACAACTTAGACTACCCTTACTATCTAAGTTTTTCTTATATTTGCTTTCAAAGGGCAGGTGGGGTGGGGTTTCGGGTTACGTACCGATTCCTTTGGGCAGAAAGTCGGGGAAGCGAGAGCGTAGAAAATCCTCAGTCTCCCATGTAGCTTCCTCTGCTGAATGGTGACTCCACTAAACTTTATACATTTTAGTTGATCTTGCCCGCGTTGATCTCTCCTTCTGATCCAGTATCTTGACGGGGTACTCTTGATAAGACAAGTCTGGTTCTATCTCAATGTCTGGTTCTGGTAGCACTTCAGTGGGTAGGTGAACGCATTTCCGCAGCTGAGATACATGGAAGACATCATGAATAGCTGACATGCTGGGTGGCAATTCCAATTGATAAGCTACAGGTCCACAACTTGCTTTTATCTCATAGGGTCCAATGTATCGAGGAGTTAACTTGCCCTTAATTCCGAATCTCTGGACACCCTTGGTGGGTGACACCTTAAGATAGACATGGTCTCCCACTGCAAACTGGAGAGGTTTCCGCCTCTTATCATGATAGCTCTTTTGCCTGGCCTGAGCAGCTTCTAAGTTCTTCTTGATGACTCTGACCTTTTCTTCTGCATCAAGTACCAAATCTGGCCCAAATATTTCCCTTTCTCCTGCTTGAGACCAATTCAGCGGGGTCCTACACCTTCTCCCATACAAGGCCTCAAAAGGTGCCATCTTCAGACTGGACTGATAGCTGTTATTGTAAGAAAACTCTGCCAAAGAAAGACACTTATCCCAATCCTTTCCGTAGTGCAGTGCACATGCTCGCAACATGTCCTCCAAAATCTGGTTCACCCTTTCTGTCTGGCCATCTGTTTGGGGATGGTAGGCTGAGCTCCGTATGACCTGGGTCTCAAGTGATTTTTGGAGTTGCTCCCAAAAGCGTGCCACAAACAGTGCTCCTCTGTCAGATACAATGGTCTTGGGAATACCATGCAATCGCACTATTTGATCAACATAAATTTCCGCATACTTCTCTGTCTTGTGGGTGGTATGCACTGGCAAGAAATGTGCAGTCTTGGTCAGCCTGTCCACAATAACCCAAATGGAATCATGGTGCCTAGAGGTATTGGGCAATCCTACGATAAAGTCCATGCAAATGTCCTCCCATTTCCAAGATGGTATGGGAAGAGGTTGCAAAGGGCCTGCTGCCTTCAAATGACTGGCTTTGATTCTCTGGCAGGTGTCACACTCGGATATATACTTGGCAATTTCCCTCTTCATTCTGGTCCACCAATATAAAGATCTGAGATCATGGTACGTCTTGTTGCTACCAGGGTGCATGGAGAATTTGGAAAGGTGAGCCTCATCCAGTATCTTCTTTCTGAGCTCAGGGTCCTTGGGAACAACCAATCGGTCTCCAAACCATAAAATTCCCTTACTGTCCTGACGGAAACACTTGTATTTTTCCGCCTTCTGCTTGATCATGTCTTTGATAACCTGAACACCTTTATCCCCAATCTGTGCCTGGACTATTTGCTCTTGCAATGTGGGCTCCACCGAGATTAACTTAATTCACCGGAAGGAACAACTTCCAGGTTCAGCTTGCACAACTCATCACACAGGGTGGTAACTCTTGCATCCATGTTCATACAATTGCACTGGGCCTTTCTGCTCAAAGCATCTGCCACAACATTTGCCTTGCCAGGATGATAATGCACCTCCAAATCGTAATCCTTGATTAATTCTAACCATCTCCTCTGCCTCATGTTCAGATCTGCCTGAGTGAAGATGTATTTGAGACTCTTGTGATCCGTGTAGATGTTACAGTGAGCTCCCATCAGGTAGTGTCTCCATATTTTAAGAGCATGAACCACAGCTGCCAATTCCAGGTCATGTGTAGGGTAGTTCTGCTCATGGGGTCTGAGTGCTCGGGAAGCATAAGCAATCACTCTGCTCTCTTGCATCAAGACACAACCCAAACCTGTACCAGAAGCATCGCAATAAACTTCAAATGGCTTGGTGTTGTCAGGTTGAGCCAGCACTGGGGCTGTTGTCAAATGTTGCCTCAAAGTATGAAAGGCATCTTCACACCTTTGACTCCAATCATACTTGACTCCTTTCTTCAACAGTTCCGTATTGGTTTGGCAATCCTGGAGAAATCCGGAATAAATCGTCGATAATACCCTGCCAATCCCAGAAAACTCCTAATCTGCCTCACTGTAGTTGGGGGTTTCCAGTCCATCACTTCTTGTACTTTCTCAGGATCAACTGATATCCCATCCTGAGAAATTGTGTGACCCAAGAATTTTATCTCTTTCAGCCAGAATTCACATTTGGACAACTTGGCATACAACTGATGATCACGCAGCCTCTGAAGTACAGTATGCAAATACTTGGCGTGCTCAGCTTCATTCTTGGAATACACCAAATATCGTCAATGAAAAACCACGAATTTGTCCAACTCTGGCATGAATACTGAGTTCATCAAGTACATGAAATAAGCCGGGGCATTGGTCAATCCAAAAGACATCACCAAAAACTCATAAAGCCCATACCTAGTAGAGAAAGCAGTCTTTGGGATATCACTGGCACAGATCTTGATTTGATGGTAGCCCGAGCGAAGATCTATCTTGGAGAATACCCTGGCTCCTACCAACTGATCAAAAAGAACATCAATGCGGGGCAGTGGGTATTTGTTCTTGATAGTCACCGCATTGAGAGGGCGGGGTAGTCAACACACATCCTCAAACTCTCATCCTTTTTCTTCACAAATAATGCTGGACATCCCCATGGTGAAGTACTTGGGCGAATAAACCCCTTGTCCAACAATTCTTGCAGTTGCTTCTTCAGTTCTGCCAGTTCCGCGGGAGGCATCCTATAGGGTCTCTTGGAGATAGGAGCAGTCCCGGGTTGCAATTCAATTGCAAACTCAATGTCTCTGTCAGGTGGCATTCCTGGCAATTCATCCGGAAAAACATCGGGGTAGTCACAGACTACTGGGATCTTCTTACTGGGGATTCTGTCATGATATAGGCACAAGAACGGGTACAACCCTGATCGGGCAAATATAATGTGGTTTCACCACAGGTTGGTGAGTGCACTTCGATGGCCCTAGCTGCAATGTCAATCACTGCCTGATGTTTGGTCAACCAATCAGTTCCCAATATGATATCCACACTATCCAGTCCCAAGATAAGAAGGTTGGTTTTAATTATCAAACTACCAAACTTTATAGGCACATTCTTGTTGATTTGATTGGTGGCAATCCTGCCTCCTGGTGTTGAAATTGTGATACCCCCGTGGGTGTGATGAAAAGGCAATTGACACTTGGCACTAAATTTGGCACTAATAAAGCTATGTGATGCACCAGAATCAAAAAGAGTGATAGCAGGATAATTTAAAACTGTAAAGATACCAGTCATGACGGGTGCTCCCTCGGGAATATCAGCCATGGTGGTGAAGTTTAGCCTGCCCTGCCTCACTTGCACCTTCTGCCTCTTGCCCTGGTTCTGGTTGACATTCTGCCCCTGCCTCTGCTGATTCCTGGGGCAATTCTTGCATAATGCCCAGTGTTGCCACAGGTGAAACACCTGTTGTCATTTGTCTGGCGATATTGCTGCTGCTGATTGTTCCTCTGGGCTGGAAACTGGGTGCGTTGGGTGCCTGCTGCTGCGGTGGTCGGATCACCCATCTCCCTTGCTGCTGTTGGGGTCCCCTGTTCTGAGTGTCAACACAATCCTGAAGCGTTGTGGCTGAGCTGAGGGTCCTGCCACAGGGGTCTTCCTCTTCTTTTCTGCCTGTTGAGCTGTAATGCAGTCCTCCTGGGAGATATCCATGTTGACCAACTCATTGTAGCTGTTGGCCCTGACAGTGTTGAGACGATCACGGAGCTTAGTGCTGAGCCCCCGTCTGAACCTGTCCCTCTTCTTCTCGTCCGTGTCTGAATGGTATCCAGCATACTGGCACAAGTCATTAAAAGCCTGGGCATACTGCAACACTGTCCTGCTGCCCTGAGTGAGTGCCAGAAACTCGTTGAGCTTTCGGTCCATGATGCCTGCGGGTATGTGATGTCCCCTGAAAGCTGCCTTAAACTCCCTCCATTCCACCTCTCGATCCTCTGGCTGTATGGCAAGAAAATGGTCCCACCAAGTCCGTGCGGGTCCGCGAAGCTGCTGGTGGCGAACCTGACTTTAGTGACTTCTGAGCAAGCTCCATGGAGTAGCGGGAATTTGGATTCCACTACTCGCAACCATACATCTGCATCAAGTGGATCCTCTGCCCTGGTGAACAACGGTGGCTGGGTATTGAGGAACTTGGTAGGTAGCTGCCGCGGGGTGACGCTTGATGGTCCCCCACCACCATAGTGCTGAGGGGGTGGCTGACGCTGAGCTAACTGCCTCAAAATCTCGTTCTGCTGAGCCATCAGCTCCTGCAGAGTGGGGGTGGTGGCGGCGGTGGAGGAACGCGCTCATTCTGGCCACGACGCTTCCTCCCAGCCATCTGAAAAACCACATATATTCTCAATAACACATCTTCAAGTTTACGGTTTAAATCGGGTGAAAGAGTCAAGGCGAAATGATAGATCCCGACATAAATAAAAAGGATCTGAAAAGGCATAAATTTTTCTTCCAAGCCAAGAACTAAAAGCATCCATCCAGCATGCTTCCAAGAGAGTTTATCATGAGTTACATCGTTGTCCCACAAAGACTCAACTCTATCTAGCCTAGTACCCCAAGGGTGCAAAAGCTAAGCTAGCTGTGAGGAGTCCTACATTACCAATCTCTATTCCTACTCTGGCACCTAATGAGCGAATGAGGCGACACTCGACTCGGGGGAAGGTGGTCTCTCTGAGCCAGCAGTGTCTACGCTGGAAGCAGGCTCCTCCCCTCCCTCAATGTCGACATCCTCGTCTACCTCCCCACCATGGATCTCCTGATGATGCATATCTAGGTGCTCATTAGCCTCTGCGAGCTGCTGCTGGGTGTTGAGAAGCTGATCTTCGAGAACCTCGATGGTGTTCTCCCTCGTTCCCACCAATTCCTCCAACTCATGGATCTCATCAGACAGCTGCTCAACTTGTAAATCTTTTTCTACTAGCTCCTCGGACAAGTCAACCACGAGCTCCTCCCTGTTGTCCAGGGTGATCTTGGTTGCCTCCAATAGTGCCATCAAATGAGACATTGCCTCTCCTCGCATCACTTGCAGACGATACAGGGCGTTCATGCACCGCACCGACAAGTGAGCCGTGTGGCCTGGGTAGAGAGCCCAGATGTCCTTGGCATGCTCCACCCGATCCTTCCACATTGGGTCGTCCTCCTTTTCCGCGGGGAACAAGCCAATGGGGTGGGTAGAGAGCTCCAAGGGATGAAATCCGCAGAAAGTAGTCAATCCGTGCAGAGCGATCGCCTCGATCGTGTCCTCCGCCCGGTATCCGAAAAGACTCGGAGTTCAGGGAACGCCAGCCTGGCTGCAGGGGATGAGGCTCCAAGGTCATCCTCACCCTACAATGGGGCACCTGGTGCTTCTCGAACTGCTGCACCGCGTACTGAGGGGGTGTCAAGTACCCGGCTCCCTGGAGTACCTCCCACAAAATATGGGGAAAGCCCTCTCGTGCAAGCCCGTCAGTGTGGGTTAGTGCATTTCCGTCCTCTGAGGATCCGTGGGAAGTCATCTGTGTACGGTGAGTGTAAGTAAAAGAAAAGAATTATAAAAAGAACAAGAGAAATAAAATTCATCCCTTTCTTTAGTTAAAATAAAAGGTACTGAAGACTTAGTTGGTTATCACCTTGTTTTTAAGTCTTTACTCAATTGTTTAATTTAGCAATGCATGCATGCTCATCCTGAACGACCTCACCAACATAAGGGGAATAGGGAAGAACTCCCATCCCTAAAAGGGGCCTGTGGGGCCTAATTATTTAGCCACCTAGCTACCCTTCTATCATCCTAAGGCTTCACGTCCTAGGTCTATCCTGCTCGTCCTGCGATCTATCCAACATTGTTTCTATCAAGTTTTATTTTAAAAAGGGATGGTATTCATATTTTTATTGATTCCTCTGTGGTGGTACAAGCTCCAATACTAGCTGTGGCGGAACTGCCCGAATTATTCCAACTTAAGTGCCTAAGCCCCGCCTTAGAGGCTAGACCACACTTAAATGGGAATAACCCGTCAATCCCTCGGATCTAGTCCAACACGGCCACTGACAGGATCAAGTACCACAATCTCACTCGATGGTGAGTCACAGAGCAAATACAATAAAGCATAAAACCATGCATGGGAGAGTATTAAAATTATTACATCACCATCATCGGAGTTTTGCAAAAGTGACCATCATTGTTCGAAGTGCAGCGGAAATAAACTAACGGTAAATAAACAGAGAGATGGGGAAGCCTGTCCATCACTCCTCATGCTCCTCCTCAGCCGAGGTGGGGACCCACTCGACAGTCCAACCGGTGGTTAAGGTGGACGGCCAAGTCCACTCCAGCAGCCATGTCCTCCAGAGAACCTGTAAAAATTATGCCACAAGCAAGGCTGAGTATGCTAATACTCAGCTAGACTTACCCGGTGTGAGGAGTCTACTCCTCTACCTCTAGACATGCAGCTGTTTGGCTGTGGGTTTGGTTGCCAAAAGCACTAGCTGAGTTTTCTAAATCAAGTTTTTAACTTTGTCAAATTTAAGTGTGACTCTCTTAAGGCTAATGTGTACTATCTACTCATACATGGTAGCAAAACATTTTAGCAATCAACATCTTGTATCAACTCATCATATTTCCACTTGTTACTCAATGCAGTACAATGGATCAAGCAGTCTCATTAGCTGCGAGAAGCAGATGATTCGAATCGAGTTTTTTATCCTTGCAAGGTAAACCTAAACACACGGCGTGGCGAGGCACTCCGTCCCCACACACATCAACCGTCCCCCATCGATTCCCTGGCAACAGATTAGGGCTCACCGCCTTGGCGTACAATGCCCTCACTGACCCCGACTGCCGTCGTGCAGTGACCACACTTGTACCCACCATAACCGGAATGGGAGACCTCGTCTCAGGTCGCGTGAGGGGATATGTCTGCGGGCAGGTTCACTCAGGTACTAGGCTTACCGATTTACCATATTTCTCGGTATGTGTTTAGTACGTTCAAACGCTTGACACAGGTATCCGCACGTAAATCCTTATTCCATGTTCCCATCTCGTAGACAACCAATCCCCATGGATTGCTGTCTACCACTAGTATCATAATAATATGAAGGTGGGTACAACCAACTCCTGATATCGCGCGAGTGCTAGAAAAATCACTCGTCTTCTACCGAGATCCTAATTAGATAAAGCAACTACTCGACCTATCATACTAGTATTCATCTCACAAGGATTCCTGAGATCATGCAACTAGGGTTTCAAGCAATTCCTACACCCTAAGTGCACAATCAATCCTACAATCATTAAGTGAAGTAAAATAGCATAAATAACAGGTTATGCATAAAACCGGGGCTTGCCTTCCAAGGCTGTGGCAGGCAGATCCTCTGGTGCAGACTCGGGTGCTGGATCTGGGGCTACCTCCTGAGCAGCTCCTTGCTCCGGCACGAGGACGTACTCTCCGTCAGCAAGGTTACAGTCTATCGAATGAAATGAACATGAATGTCATGATGATGCAGGATTTAATAACATTATGCTAAGAAGAAAACTATGTTAAGGAGTAACTTAGGGTTTCTTGGTCATGCGGGGATTTTAGAGGGTTGTGCTTATCACTTTTAGGTTTGGGTTTTTGTTGAGGATAAACATAGTGGATTTGCATTGTCCTTACACATTTCAGTGGGCAATGTTACAAGGGTTTTAGGATGACACTAATTACCCAGTATTTATTTTCCTTTCTTTAATTTCTACTTATGGTTTCTAGTGTAGGTTTGAACTACAACGGTGGGTTAATAATTTCCAAAAATTCTGTAAAAATTACAGTGGGTTGCCATTTGCTATTCTAGCTTGTTTTAAGAATTTGAGGCTTAAAATATAAAGGCTATGCTTTAGACAAAAATAACAAGAGTGGTGTAAAATGGGCCACTTTTACACTACATCTCCCCCATTAGAGTTAAGTTCCTTCCTAAAGGTTATTTTTGTTGGAATCTAACAGTAATACTAAACCTCTGTGCCAAAATTCACAGAAAGTTAATTGGTGATTATTTAGTTGTGATTTTCTAAAGTTTTAGGTCCAAAAGGTGCTTATAACTAACTTGTTATTTGAAAAATATCAAACAACAGATTTTGTATTTTTCTAATGTTTATAATAACAAAACATTAGTTATCCCAAGGGTTGGGGTGTTTTCATTTTAGGGTTATTTTTGTAGGGTTTTTCTAAGCTTTCCTTGTTTTCTTAAAATAAAAGGGATCCTACTTATTTTATACTAAAACAGGGTATGATAGATTTTTTCAGTGAACTTCATTGAATAAGTATCCTAACAAAAATAGAGGTGCCCTCTGATTTAATCTTTAAATCACCTTTTCTATTTTTCTTAACCTTAAGCATATTATAAAATAAGGGGTAAAACTGACTTAAGGGAGTGGACAGAGAGGTTTAACATTTTTAAACAGGTCAGTAGGTTGATACAAACTTCTCCAAATTTTTCTAACCCTAGTCAAATAATATTTCTATTTTTCCTCCTAATATCAAGTTTTTAGCAGTTTTCTTAATTAATTCAAAACTTCAGAAAAGAATACAGGAACTATGGGTTTTACTATTTTTATCTGATAGTTCATATTTCCCAGAGTGTAGCAATTTGGTTTGACAATTTTTGGATGATTATTCTTCAAGTTATGCATTTATTAAGTTATCTGCCATATTAAAAGAAGCTAAATTCGAAAATGGAAAAGAAAACAGGTTTGCGCGAGGCCCCTGGGTTTTATCCCCTTCTTCTCTCGCAAACTAGTCCTCGGTCTACTATTGGCGTGGGTCACTGACATCGCACAAAACCCCCTGGGCCTAACCGAAATCTAACCCGCGCTCCCTAGCTGACTTAAACAGTATCCGCGACATAGATTACGGCGGCGAGGCTTACCGGCGGCGAGATAGGTCCGGCGAAGGGCAGGGTTGGCTCGGGGAGGCTCTGGCGGTCACGGTGAGGTGCGGCTCGACGGCGGGGATGGCCGGAATCGCTCGGTCTCCACGCGCGCAGGCGGGTGTTCTCGTCGGCGGCGAGTGTACCGGCCAAACCACGGCGATCTGGTTCAATCCAAGGGTACGGTGAGCTTCCTGGGGTGACGTATAGGCTATCAGTGCGTGAATCGAGAAATGGCTCAGTGATTTACCCGGTCCACGTACTCCGGCGAGGTTGTGAGCTCCGGCGACCGTGGACTGGCCCTTTCCGGCGAAGCTGGCTTCGATTCCTCGCTCGGGGAGCTTCACTGAGGTGTGCATACTCGTCTCCGATGGGTTGGATGGGGCTGGGGAAGGTTGGACTGGTCGGTCTACGGCGACAGTGGCTCGGGTGGCCGCGGACACGCCGCGCACGGGCAAACGGCGGTGAACTGAGCTCCATTAAGGCTTGAGGGTGTGCGGAAGAGTGCAGTCGACGCCTGGGTGGGCTTTATAGGCGCGGGGACAGGGCGCCGGCTGGCCATTGGCGCGACGCGGAGCACGCGGGGGCACGCGCGGGCGTGCTCTGGCGAGCTCAGAGCACGTCAAACACGTGGCTCGTTGCTTCTGCCCGTGTTCTTTCCCTCTGCTGAGCGGTCAAAACGTACGAATCTTACCCTATCGCCTGTGGGAGATCTCTTCCCTGCACCTAGAGCTACCTAGTTCATGTGAGTTCCAAGAATAGATGTGGTCGGGTTAGAGAGATATGAGGGTGGGAAGTTGGCTGTGTCAGACATGTCCAAACTGAGACAAAAATGGTGCCAAGTCATGTCAAACGCCCTAGGGTAGGCGTCACCTCTTTCCAGGGCATTCTAGGGTTAATTTGGCGCCACTTTGTCAATTGGGTCGAAGTGTTTTGAAATTTGGATTAAGGTGAACATGTGGAATCTTTGTTCAAGGGTTAGTTTTTTATACTTAGGCAAAATCTGAATTCTCCCTTGTGCTGAACCTTAGGTGAACTTTTTAGGACATTTCTGAAATCTTTTTGGGGGTACTTCCTACTATTAATTGTAGGTTATGAAGTATATTACAACTTTTATATTTGGCCCAAGCCATGATCATAAGGTTTACATGACCTTTTGATCCTAGCTTCAATTAGGGTTCCTATTGCCCAAGAGGGGTTTGCTTTAGGGTTTTGGGAAATCCCCACTTAGATGTGCATGACAAGCTAGGGCATGATATCCAAGATAGTTTGCACTTGCTTAGGACCTTGAATTCCAAGTTTGAAGTACTTTGCCCATATCAATCTTCATGTGATAATGGGTTAAAAGGGAGTAGCCCTGGGTGGACACCCCTGAGTAACACCTGGGGTGTTACACAGGGGCCGCGAAAATGGAACTCGCGGTAGGGGCCGGGGACGCGCGCAGCCGCCGCGCCGATTCTACTGTCTTTTCCACGGCGAAGATTGCGCCCACCAAACCAAAGACTGCCCAGAAACAAAGGCCACCAGAGACAGGATGGCACGGGCGCAACCGGCCGACAACCCTAGAGTTGTCACGCACACTTATCAGCAACACCCTCCACCATACATCCACGCCCCCGCCCCGCATCCACCGCACCACGCATACCAACACCACCAGGAAGTACAAATCGTACCTCCCCCACCCCCACCTCCACACCAGCAACAACAAAACATCAACAACCCCCATGCCCCAAAGCAAGAATACTTCGCTGATCAGCCGTATCGCGGAGTCATTCATATGATCACTGGGGGGTCCAGCATCGACTTCGACACAAAGCGGCAGAAGCGGGACCACTACCGCAGCATCAACCACGTCGCCATCACCGGTCCAGTCGTGCAAACGAAGTGGTCCCATGTACCGCTAACCTTCGACGCCCGAGACATCGACCTGCGCAGCGCCCCCACATCGACGCCATGGTTATCAACTGCAGCGTGGCAGGCTGGGACCTGCACAAAGTCCTAGTCGACAATGGCAGTCAAGCAGACATCATTTTCCTCCATGCCTTCGACCGCATGGGCATAAGCCATAGCCTGCTCAAGCCTTCGGACAACCCGTTGTATGGCTTCGGCGGCAAGGGCACTTTTCCTGTCAGCAAAATAGAGTTGCCTCTCTCCTTCGGTGTAGCACCCAATGCCCGAAGTGAGCAAATAACCTTTGACATCGTCGATATGGTGTATCCGTACAACGCAATCATGGGCCGGGGCTCCATCAACAAGTTTGAGGCAGCCATTCACGGATTGTACCTGTGCATGAAGATACCAGGCCCGTTAGGCGCCATCACGGTCTACGGCAATCAACAAACTGCGCGCAATATAGAGTGGGACTTCGTCCCCGGGCAAAGAAATGTTCACTGCCTCATGGCCCAGCGCGAGGTCCCTGCGTCCGCCAGCCCAACCGAAAAAGAGCACGACAAGGCACAGCTGCAGAGCAACGACGGGACCAAGACTGTTCCCCTCGACCATGCCACGCCCAAGCAGACAGTCACCATCAGCGAAGACCTCACTTTGCATGACGAGGAGAAACTCCTATGCTGCTTGGCCAAGAACAAAGACGTCTTCGCCTGGTCCGCCCTCGACTTGGTCGGGGTCAGTCGATCCATAATTGAGCACAGCTTAGGAATCGACCCTTCGGTGAGACCAAAAAAACAGCGGCTCCGCAAAATGTCCGACGAGAAGACAGAAGCCGCCAAGGCCGAGGTGCATCGCCTCCTGGAAGCCAAATTTATCGAGCCAGTGGCTTACCCCACATGGCTCTCCAACGTTGTGATGGTCCAGAAAAAGAGCGGCAAGTGGCGAATGTGCATCGACTTCACCAGTCTCAACAAGGCCTGCCCAAAGGACAACTTCCCGTTGCCTCGGATCGACAAAATAGTCGATAGCGCGGCCGGGTGCGAAGTCATGTCACTCCTCGACTGCTTCTCCGGTTACCATCAAATATATATGAAGGAGGAAGACAAGGCCAGCACCAGCTTCATAACACCCTTCGGCACATATTGCTTTATCAGAATGCCGGAGGGACACAAGAACGTCGGGTCCACCTTTTCCTGGCTTACCAAAACAGTGCTCGAAGGGCAAGTCGGCAAAAATATATTCACATATGTGGATGACATCGTCGTCGCCAGCAGGAGCAAGGAGGACCATCTCGCTAACCTCGCCGAGACATTCGCGAACATGCGGGACGCACGACTTCGCCTGAACCCCGAAAAGTGCGTCTTCGGCGTTCGCCAGGGGAAAATATTGGGCTACCTGGTATCACACCGCGGCATCGAGGCCAACCCAACCAAAATCCAGGCCATCATCAACATGACGCCCCCGCAGTCAGCCAGAGACGTCCAGTGTCTGATGGGCAAATTGGCCGCCCTCAACAGATTAATCTCCAAATCCGCTGAGCGAAGTCTTCCCTTCCTCAAAACACTCTGCGGCGCAAAAGACTTCGCTTGGGGACCAGAGCAGGCGGCGGCCTTCGCCTCACTGAAACAGTACCTGTTGGAATTGGCGGTTCTTACAAGCCCCGACTCTTCGCTACCCCTGTTGCTTTACGTTGCGGCCTCGCCGCACGCGATCAGCGCGGCACTGGTTCAGGAGCAGACAGTAGAGGGCGTGATCAGACAGTGCCCAGTTTATTACGTCTCCGAAGTGCTCACACCGTCAAAATGTAATATGACGGAACTCGAAAAGATTGCCTATGCAGTTGTTATGTCTTCGCGCAAATTGCGCCACTACTTTGAAGCATTCAAGGTCCGTGTCACCTCAGATAGGAGACTCGGCGAATTATTCAGAAACCCGGAGGCATCGGTACGGATCGCCAAATGGGCGGCCGAACTCTCCGGCTACCACATCACTTTCGAGCCTAGGATAGCGATCAAGTCACAAGTTCTAGCAGACTTCGTCGTCGACTGGACCGGGCCAATAACACAGCCAGACCCGTTCGCAGAGAAGGTTTGGACAACCCACTGCGACGGCGCATGGTGCCATGCGGGGGTAGGCGCTGCTGCAGTCATCACCTCACCCGCCGGGGTCAAGCACAGATACGCGGCATGCTTAAGCTTCGCTCTGGAATCTGACAGATGCACAAACAACATAGCAGAATATGAAGCTATCATCCTCGGCCTCCGCAAACTAAGAGCCCTTGGTGTCACCACCTGCATTGTCAGAACAGACTCCAAGGTAGTCGCCGGCCAAGTCGAGAAAGACTATGCAGCAAAGGACCCCGCACTTATGCAATACCTCGCGACCATCTGATGTCTCGAGAGACAATTCAAGGGATTCACCTTGCAGCATATGGACCGGGCCAAGAATGAAGAAGCCGACGCATTGGCCAAGGCAGCCGCCAGGGGCGAAGCCCTACCCTCCGACGTGTTCTACCACGTCATCGGCACGCCAGCCGTCCGCAGCCCTGAAGGGCTCCAAATAACCAACGACAGCGAGGGCCACCGCATAATCAACCTCATCATGACCGAAGACTGGCGGACGCCAATAACCCTGTACCTGCAGGGGTACTATCACCCAATCGACAGCAATGAGGCCAAGCGCCTCAACCACCGAAGTCGGGACTTCGCACTGATCGAGGGCCAACTTTACAAGAAGGGGGTCAGTCAACCGATGCTTAAGTGCGTCACCAAGACCGAAGGCGTCCAAATCCTGCGCGAAGTCCACAAGGGGACCTGCGGCTCCCACGCAGGGCCCAGGGCCCTAGCGGCAAAGGTGATTCGCCAAGGTTTCTACTGGCCCGCCATTATTTGCGCCGCAAATCGGGTCATCAGATCCTGCAAAGCCTGTCAGAAATTTTTCCCCACGCTCGGGTCGCCCCTCGCAGTTCACGAAGCTGATCGCCCATACGTGGCCCCTTCAGCGCTGGGGCCTAGACATTATCGGGCCCCTGCCCACGGCTCAGGGGAACCTCAAGTTCACCTTCGTCGCCGTTGAATACTTCACCAAATGGATTGAAGCGAGGGCAGTATCCACTATCACATCGAAGACAGCCCAGAAATTCTTCTGGCAAAATATTGTTTGCCACTTCGGAGTACCGTCCGAACTCACGGTCGACAACGGCAAGCAGTTCGACAACCAAGATTTCAAAGACTTCTGCTTCTCCATCGACACCAAGCTTGCCTTCGCCTCCGTGTACCACCCCCAGTCCAATGGAGTCGTGGAGCGCGCCAACGGCAAAATTTTCACAGCCGTCAAGAAAATGCTCCTCGACGACAAAAAAGGCAAGTGGCCCGACCTGTTACCCGAAGTGGTCTAGGCGCTGAACACAACTGAGTGCAGGGCGACTGGGTTCACCCCCTTCCGCCTATTATACGGATCGGAGGCCATGACTCCGCAAGAAATAAAACATGGGTCGCCTCGAACAGCCGCCTCTGCCATACCCGACGTAGACGAGCCGACTTCGAAGGACCTCATCGACGAAGACCGCGTCTTCGCCCTACAGGCTCTAGACAAATACCAAGCCCAGACAAAAGCATGGCGCGACCACGCAGTCATCCCAAGGGAATTCAGCGAAGGGGACCTCGTACTCGTCCGGACAGCTCGGACAGAGTCCAGGGGCAAGCTGGAGCCCAAGTGGGAGGGCCCTTTCATTGTCAAGACGAAGGCCTCCCCAGCGCATACAGACTCGCAACGCCAAATGGCGAAGACTTGGAGCATTCCTGGAACATCGATAATCTCCGCAAATTTTTTGTTTGACTCATCAAGGCCAGGTCACCCTTGTAATTCGCAAAAACAATTTTATTCTGGCCCACACTCTTTTCCTCCTGGGGGGTGAGGTTTTTAACGAGGCGGAGTCATGTAATATACAAGTGAAAAATCCCCCGCAAAAATCTACGTCGAAAAAAGACCGCGCCGACGGTCTTCGACATTCGACCAATACAAAGTCACCGCGAGGCCCAGCGCTAGCTACCCTCGCGTGCGACAACTCCGTGCAGAAGTCGCCTAAGGATGCAGCCGGACTAGCACAACAAGTGCGAAAAATCGAAGTCCTCCGCGAAGACTATCCGCACAGAAGTCGCCTAAGGGTGCAGCCGGACTAGCACAACAAGTGCAAAAAATCAAAGTCTTCCACGAAGACTATCCGTGCAGAAGTCGCCTAAGGGTGCAGCCGGACTAGCACAACAAGTGCGAAAAATAGAAGTCTTCCGCGAAGACTATCCGTGCAGAAGTCGCCTAAGGGTGCAGCCGGACTAGCACAACAAGTGCGAAAAATCGAAGTCTTCCGCGAAGACTATCCGTGCAGAAGTCACCTAAGGGTGCAGCCGGACTAGCACAACAAGTGCGAAAAATCGAGGTCTTCCACGAAGACTATCCATGCAGAAGTCGCCTAAGGGTGCAGCCGGACTAGCACAACAAGTGCGAAAAATCAAAGTCTTCCGCAAAGACCATCCGTGCAACAGTCGCCTAAGGGTGCAGCCGGACCAAGCACAACAAGTGCGGAAAAGACTACACCAAACTGTCCGCACAAAGACCAACTACATGCGCACCAGACCAACATAACAAATACACCAGACCAAGTACGTAACGCCTTCGTGAGCATAGCCGAATGTGCGAAGGCACACAACCTCATCATACAAGCCATTACATATGAACAAGCGAGGGCATCACACTTTACATCGGTTCAACCTTCGGAATAATTCCCATCTCCCTATAGTTAAATAGCATTATCCTCAGCTCCTCACCCGCAAAAAGACTTCGCAGCACCCCCTCACCTGCACTCACAGCGGCCGGCAAGGACAACAGTTCCTGCCTGCCAGCCCTGTTCACACGAAGCCGACCGCCGTCCGCCTCACTCACTCTACGCTTCGCAACCGCCCTTCGCCGCCTACGCCCCGCACTTGGACCAGGCACAACCTCAGCACCCACAGCATGCGGCGAAGCCTCCGCCGCTGCCATATCCAAGGCCGCAAAGTAATCCAAGTCCTCATCCAACGACTCTTCAGTCCACCCAACCGAACTCCCAGAATCATCAAAATCAGAAAGCTTAGACGCAGATTCATCCGATTCATTCCCATCATCCACGGTCGAAGCCGTCAAAAAATTAGCAGTAGCGGCTGCGTGCGCAGGCCCAAAATCTTGAACCTGCGCAGCAACCAAGGTTCAGCAACATATGCAAAATTCCCTAACTACCCACACCCACTATGCCACCTGCGAAGACCCAGCCGTCGTAGGATCCTCCACTGCCGCCTCCGCCGCCATCTTCGCAGGATCCTCAGCCCTCGGCGCAGCAGTTGGCGACGAACCACCGCCGGCCGCAGTGGCTGCGGGGTCATCAGGGGCGCCTCTGACGGTCTCTGGGGCGGCACCGGGGCGACCTCCGACACAGCCGCCACCGGGTTCGACTCCGAGTCAGGCTACGCGCTGTTCAAAGCCCCAAAGTCCTCCACCTTCTCGTTATGCGCCGCCTGAGACACAACACACAGATTCAGCAAACCCACATATAACCCACATTCAACAACACTAAACAAAAGTCAAACATTACCTGACCCCTCGCCGTCTCGGACCGCTCCCTGACCACCTCCCGACCGTGAGGACCCCACATCCGGTCGAAGAGGGCTCCCGCGGACTCCTTTACCACAGGGTCCTCAACCTTGTAAATATCGCGCTTGAAATCCTCATCAGCTTGGTTGAAGACCTCATAGTGTCGGCACCCCTCGCGGGACAGCGCGTTCATCGCCCCTTCGCAGGTGACCAGGGAGGCATAGGACATAAACCCCTCCACAATGGTGGGGAGCGCCAGCAACTCCTCCTGCAGCCACTCGAGGCAGCGAAGTTCGGGCTCTTGGTCTGGCACTTCGAAGTCAGCGGTCCGCGCGCCCAGCTAGTGGTATGAGTCCACAAGCTGTTTGCGCGTCCGCTCAGCCTCCGAGCGCGTCGAAGCCTCGACCCTCTCCACACGGGTCTGCAGGGCATTGAACCGCTCCTCCAATTCCTCGGCGCGCTGTCTGGCGAGACTGCACTCCGCCCATGCCAAATTGGCCTCCACCTGCGCAAATTGCGCCTTGGCGAGGGCCTCATTAGCCTCCTTCCTCTCCTCCGCCAGTTGGCGCCGGAGGTCAGTCCTCTCATCCTCCAGCGCGGCCACCTTATCCGCCAACTTGCGGCACTTGCTGTCGGCGGCCGACTTTTCCTGGACGGCGTCAGCATGTTGCGCCCGAAGTCTCTCGACTTCGGCAGACACAACTGCCGTAAGGGCCCCCGACGCCACGCGGTCTGTGAAGTCAGCCGCCTACAAGACACACATAAGACCACAGCCCCAACGAAGCTGGTAAAAACCGAAGTCTAGCTCAACTTACCTGACTTAACGCCTCCTTCAGCCGGCGGGACACAGCGCCCGCCTCGTCCCTGACGGCAACGAGTGCCAGAATCTCACCACCGGCACTAAGAGCACTACCCTTCGCCCTAGGCACCACGGCAGCCGCCGCGGTCGCCACGGCGGGCGGAACAACAACAAGTTGGCCTTCGCTCGACCCTGCAACGTATCAATAGATTAAGAAAAAAAACTCGAGCTAACGACTTACCAACAAGATAATCATCCACGCTAATATCGGTGGCGAAGTCGGGAACGTGCTTGCCCGACGGAGGCAACTCTCGAGCCTTCACGGCTCCCGCCGGAACAGACTTGGTACCGCCGGCGGCGGCCGCCTTCACAGCCTCCGGCACCCTGCTGGACCTAGGGGTGGCCGACTTCGCCGCCAGTGTCGGCTGGCTTCCGCCGGGGGCAGCAGCCTTCGCAGTCCCCTGCGACCTCTTCGGCCTGGCCTCAGGCAGCCTGACGACCGCCTGGCGCTTCTGCGCAGCTCCCTGACGATCCTTGTCCATCACTGCCGACAAAACAGCAGCAATATTCCGCCCATAAGGAAACACCCTCCAATCACGAACCATGCGAGATGTAAAAAAATCTTCACCGGCCGCGCGGGGGACAGGAACATTCTTAGGCCACCAACCCCCGGTAACCCTCAGCATCCGCGCCGAAGACTCCCGGAGCTCAAGCGAAGACATCCTTCCCCCTGGGGCCGCGCATGTCCTCATCAATTCCCTAGCAAAACCATCGGAAACCCCCAGTCCTCCCGTGGCAATACCTAGTTTCCTCTTCTTAGAGGATGGGGCGGCCGCTGGCGCGGGGTCGTCTCCAGTCTCTGCCACCGGGTTCTTCCCGCGACGATCCACATCGTCTTGCCGGGATAACCGCCATACGGCAGGCGGTTCAACTCGAAGACCCTGTTCAAGCGGTCATTAGACCCGCGTATATCCCAGCTACGCTGACCTTCTGTCTTCGGCATGTACCGACCAACAATTTGCACCGCCCCATCCTCCGCCTCACGCACAAAGGCGGTCGGATCGCGACTACGTAGATCTAGTGCGAAGGCGGGACTTCGCACCAGCATCCCACCACGGGAAGGCATCTGGCGAGGGCATACTTCGCCTAGCGCCCAGCCATGCGCCAAAGGCCACACCCTATACGCCACAAACTCCTCAACCAAATCGCGCCCGCTGCTCAGGCCGGCCGCGCACCGAAGGGCCCCTTCGTCTGCATCCTCCTCCGCCACTTCAAACTGCGGGTATGCTGAGTAATAATACGAGCACATCTCGGCCACGGGGAGCCCCAGATGGGCCTCGACTGTGCCCTCCGCAACGTAGAACCAAAACTCATGCCAGTTGCCCCATTTATTGCAGGCGCAAGGAACCAACTCAACTACCTCCATCGAGGTCTTGCCGGTCTTCGGCGTAAATGTACAGGACCCAAACTGAGCAACCTTATTTCCGATCATCCTTTTCTGCCAGTGCAGGCAATAGTACTTCACGAAGACTTCGACCGATGGCTGTCCACCGTACGAAGTCGTCGCCCAAACATATTTCGACAGAGCCACCATGGCATTCGGAGTCAGCTGGTGGATCTGGATGTTAAATCTGCGTAGGACTTCTCCCACAAATCGGTGCGCAGGCAAGCGAAGACCAGAGGCGAAGAACGCCTCGAAAACAACCAACTCGCCTTCTCGCTCGGGGACCTCCTCCGTCCCCGAGACACGAGCGACTCTGCCGCCAAAGTAACCAAGTTGCTGCTTATCTTGCACGCGGACCGAGGACATCCGCGACACACCGAAATTCACCATGTCACCGGCGCGCAACTCCTCCGCCGCCACAGTGCTCAGCGTCTCCTCAGACGACGCGTCGGCCGGCGGCGTAGCGGCAGCAGAAGAAGAAGAGGTCGGCATCGCTACGTACCGTCGGCGGCGGCGGGCGGTCTGCTTCACACGGGCCAGATCTCCGGCGAACAAGAGCAAGGAGGGCAGACGAGCAGCAAGAGGTTTGAGAAGGCGGTTAGGGTTTTCGCGGAGCGCGGAAAGATAAAGTGCAAAACGCGCCGCCCCCATCCCCTTTTATACATAGGGTGCGGCGCTTCGGGAAACCCGCAATCCAACAGTACGGCGTCAATCAACGGTCATGTCAAAAATCCCCGCGGAACCATTTCGAGCGAGGGCAACGTCTCCGCCATCTAGCGACGTCTTCGGCACTAGGTGACTAAGTCGAACTGGTCCCTCGGAGGGCAAATGTTGGGGCGAAGGCGAAGACGCCACCCTTCGCTCGAGGCCTTCGCCGTACTCGCTGCACCAACGGTGACAAGACAGCGGGCAGACTTACCCTTCGTCTCATACGCTGCCGGACAAAGACCTATGACGAGGTCGTCTCATCCTGCGACCTCGTCCAGAATGGAGGCCCGCGTGTGATCCGGCCCATTGTAACAGGCCCTGCGTGGCTGTTGCGCGTTACGGGCCTAATTTGTAAAGGCCTCCTTGTAATTACGGTCTGTAACCCCGCTTTATGGGAATATTCCGAGGATAACCTAGGTGTCTGAGGGCACATGCGTCCTTAACACGGGACGCTGGGCACCCGGACACCTATAAATACCCCTGCACAGTGCCCTTGAGAGGCTAGATTAACAGAGCTATTGCCATCACGTGCAGAAACCCTGTTTGCATTACTACACCTCCCCGTTGGATCAACTTGCGCCAGTGAGCAAGTTCCAACACTTGGTTCGGTCCAAAATGGCCGATAAAGGCAAAGGCAAGGACATTGTCATTGCGATCCTCGCATGTCAATTATATCACAAAAGGGGATTACTCGAAAGGCTTCGGACGAGAAGGCTAAAAAGTCCGAAGGCACCGGGGGGCACGCACAATTAATGAACCAAACACATCAGCCTGGCCCGAGCATCGCAGATGGTCCGGCACCTACGTGCGGACAATCCGGTGCTCAGACAAACAGTCCGGCTAACCCAACCAGACAGTCCACCTATGACCGAAGGCGTCAGCCTCTACACGAAGCAAGGAAAGAGACGCAAGGGCAAAGCACATATAGTCGGCTAATCAAAGTCGACTCTACTTTTGATCAGTTGCTCTCCAAAAATGCTAGCAAAAAGACTGTTCCATGTGATCAGTCAACGAAGAAACCTCGGTCACCTGCTAAAACGAAATGGCCGAACAAAACGGCCCAAAAGGCGACGTGACGAGCATCGCCTGTTCATCCTATGAGACCAGGGTACTTTCCACTGTTTTATTCATCGTCGGTATATTGTCCTACTCAAATGTGGAATGGCACGACGATGAATCCATGGTATATTTATAGTCTCTTTGTCTATCTAGGCTGGGGGACACCTCCATTCTATTCATTTTGATCCATTGATCAAATGGTCATGGCCGAGAAAGATACAATCCAAAATGGCCTTTATACATTGGTGCTTTATTGAATGATCTTGAGAGCACCTAGAGGGGGGTGAATAGGTGATCCTGTAAAAATCAAATACTTGAAGCCACAAAACTTGATTAGGTGTTAGTTCAATAGAGTCAAGTGGCTAAGGATCGAGCTCTTGTGAAACACAGTGGTCACGAAGAAAACAAGCACAAGAGACACGGAGATTTATCCCGTGGTTCGGCTAAGTATCACACTTGCCTACTCCACGTTGTGGCGTCCCAATGGACGAGGGTCGCACTCAACCCCTTTTAAGTGATCCAATGATCAACTTGAATACCACGGTGTTTTCCTTTCTTTCACTATTTCCCGTTCGTGAGGAATCTCCACAACTTGGAGCCTCTCGCCCTTACAAATGATGATCACAAAGAAGCATGGAAGTAAGGGAGGGAAGAGCAACACACACAAGACTCAAAGAACGAGCACAATCACGCACACAAGCCACAACTTGAGCTCACAACACAATGCAGGGAGTTCTCTACTCAACTAGAGCTCAAGTCACTTATCACAAAGAATCGAATGCGCGAGAATGGAGTCTTGGTGCTTAGAGATGATCAAAGAATGCTTGGTATTCTCCACCATGCGCCTAGGGGTCCCTTTTATAGCCTCAAGGCAGCTAGGAGCCGTTGGAAGCAATCTGGGAAGGCAATTCTTGCCTTCTGTCGGGTGGCGCACCGGACAGTCCGGTGCACCACCGGACAGGCACTGTTCATAGTCCGGTGCAGATCTCCTTCCAAAAATAGCACAGTCGACCGTTGCAGAAATGGAGCCGTTGGCGCACCGGACACTGTCCGGTGCACACCGGACAGTCCGGTGCTCCCTGCCGACCGTTGGCGCGCCCACGCGACGCGCGCGGATTGCGCGGCCGACCGTTGGCGCGCCCACGCGACGCGCGCGGATTGCGCGGCCGACCGTTGGCGCAGTCGACCATTGGCTCACCGGACAGTTCGGTGCCTCACCAGACCGTCCAGTGAATTTTAGCTGTACGCCGTGGAACGATTCCCGAGAGCGACGACTTTGCCATAGACGGCTCACCGGACAGTCCGGTGAATTATAGTCGTACACCGCCGTCAGTTCCCGAGAGTGACCTATTCACCGGAGGCTGGCCTGGCACACCGGACACTGTCCGGTGCACCACCGGACAGTCCGGTGTGCCAGACTGCGCTGAGTCTTGGCTGATCCAGCCAAGATCTTTTCTTCTTCTCTTTTCTCTGATTCCAGCACTTAGACAAATATATTAGTACACAAAAACCAATGTACTAAGTCTAGAATCATACCTTCTTGTTGATTTGCACTTTATCAATCATTTGGCACAAGATTACTCACTCAATACGTGTTGGGCACTTAATCACCAAAACTATACTAGAAATGGCCCAATGACACATTTCCCTTTCAGATCTCCATATTGAAAAGCCAGTGACTTATATCAGGTTTAGTTCATATGCTTTTGGTTCGTCAACCTTCACCAAAAGGCAGGGGGCATATGTTGGACACCAAAAAGCCTAGCGGACGGTCCGGTCCTGAGGCCGGACGGTCCGCGGTCCGGACAGTGCGCGGTGGTGGCGCGGATGGTCCGCGCGTGCGTAGAGTCAGTTAGGGTTCCTAGTTTCTCGCGGGATTTGTTACCTAAAACCACGGGATTAACTCGGGAAATAGTTTGAAGCGGATCCAGACCTCCCCCTTTATATAGATGAAGGGCTACGATCGATTGAACCTCCCGACAATCGATCAAATCAAGTCTATTTCTCGTTTTTACCTTATGCATTAGGAGTAACTCTAGTTTAGTTCTAGTTTAGTATTTCAATCCCCAAATTCTCCGCCTCTCTTCGACTCTACGTCGATTAGAGGAGTCTAGGTCGGCCTGCTGAGCCTAGACAACCCCTAGGATCTCTCCTCCCTGACGGGGTCCCTCCCGGGAGCGAGATCCAGGCGCCGCTAGCGACCTTCGCCGCCCCTGCGCACACGCGGACCGTCCGGCCCTAGGGCACGGACCGTCCGACACGTCAGGCAGGGAACTCAAGCTCTGCGCTAGGTCGCAGACCGTCCGGCCCCTGGCCGCGGACCGTCCGCCCCTGTGCAGAGAGAACTGTCGCCGGTTCTTGTTAGTGTTTGGCGCCCGAAAAAGGCGTCAACATCGTGCTTGGGCTGTAGCCTCGGCCCAATCCGACACGATTATATATTTTTATTTTACAAAAAACGTATATACATATATACAATTTATATTAAATATTAAAAATATTTTAGTATGATGTTCTACTGGTTAGACAGCTTTATCCAGTGTCTCATGCCCTTCTTCTATCAGGGATGGGTTCGAACCTCCCCTGCTGCACTGTTTTTTAACATTTTATAAAAAGATGACGCGAGATAACCGTTGAAACTAGTGCT
Organism: Zea luxurians; assembly: GCA_029449295.1. Lineage (NCBI taxonomy): Eukaryota > Viridiplantae > Streptophyta > Magnoliopsida > Poales > Poaceae > Zea > Zea luxurians. Next base: position 39,763 of record JAOPSE010000784.1, read on the forward strand.
TTAAGTAGAGTATAGATATCCCTGTCCCTTCTGAAGTCAGCAGTTCAGCACACAACGGCCACATGAAAGATGGTGCTACTGCTACCAAGTTTCTTTACTGCTCTTATGGATTTGTTGACATACAAAAATACCGCATTGGCGCATTTAATTTCCATGCGGCCATTCAGAAGCCTCTGCGGCCACAGAAGTGGATCCTAGGATGCTTGGAGAAATCTGCTTCTGTGTGGAATCTAATTAAAACCTCACTCGATGGATCCATTCGTTCATCAGGATACAATTGCTTCTGTGTGGAATCTAATTAAGACAGCTGCGATCATCGATGCAGATTCTCTGTTCATGGTCGGTTCATAATTTCAATAAAAACGTTGCATGGAACAGGAGAACTAGAATCTTCAGTATAGATAGGGTCCAGATTATATAATCTAACTTATTTTATTTAACACTTAGTTTAAAATAGTTTATATAATATGAGTAGATTATAATCTTAAACAAACAACCGTTAAACATAAGAGGCATCACGCATCGACACATTGCATATGGTTCGCAAAGCTAGCAGTGGTTGGTTGGAGGCTTGGAGCCTGACATGGAACTGTGGGAGTTTGCAAACTTTTATGTTTGTGATGGTGGATCCATTCTTGATCATCTCTCAAAGGCACGTATTCATTCTAAACGAAGAGGGACTAAGCAAGGTTTGAGAGACCATTGGCTAGATCTCGCCACCATTCTTGGACAACGTCTATCCCGCTACCTTTTTGGCATTGCTCCCATAGGAGGAGCCCGACGAGTACATTGCTTTCTACCCTCCATCTTATAGTTGGAGTTCACTTCCCCTCTCTAGATTTTTGTACATCATTCTTGACTACCATGGTCTCCAGCTTGGACACCTTACGCCCAACGTTGTTCGCACCCTATCCACATTTTCCTACTTTTGTGGGACATTTGTTGGAGTGAGGCCATGTATCACATTGTTTACGACTTCTTTGTGGCTCAAACCTCTAGCGAAAAGAGCCCTTTTGGGAATGTATATTTCTAGTTGTGTATAGGGCCTCGGTGCTTTTCCCACTACATATCTACGCATTTTTTTCTGGAAAGTGGGAACACTGGAGAACATCTTGGATGTACATGACCGTCCGCTACAGTAGGTGTGTGGAGATGTAGATAGGGGAGCCAGAGGTGGACATGCCCTAGTGGCAGGATATCCTCGAGATGGATGAAGACCAAAAATCTGGTGCTTGTGAGGATCGAGGAACTTATCGGAAACGATCATTAGACTAACAAACTTTTAGCCCACTTCTTTGCTCAAAGGATTGCACCGCTTCAAAGGCACACCAAAACTATGTGGGAGTACACAGTGACATAGATGAGATGTGAGTCGGGTTTCATGTTGTGACCCACAACACTTGGTCCACCTATGTAGGGGGTCCTATAACAATGAGATGCTCACACTTATAGTAGGCGTCTATGCCCTCTTTGAGAGTGATAGGTTGTTTGAATGGGCAGCAACAGAATGTGGCATAAGTGATAGTTGATTAGGGGGTATGAATAGGCAATGACTAAAAATGCTTTCTCAAATACAAGATATCACGCAAATATTCTTACTATGCTGGTTATTACGAGAAATAGAAATAGAATATAGTAGATTACACTCAAAGAAAATTCACATGCTATGAGCTAGCTAAACTAAGTGTGAAATGGAAGCTGGCAATAAGATTAAATAAGAGAAAAAGCTCAAATCAATAGATATAACAAGCAAGAACAGTATGAGTTAGATCTACCTGGTATTGTTGACCCATAAATACGAAGCATTTCCAACAGTACCTTAAATCAGTGTTCTGTCTTGAAATATAGGACTCAACTCATAAAACAGCTCCAACAATGTCTTATTTTACAAATTTTTATCAAACAATATAGGGCACATTATAAAGTGGCCTAAATATGATGCACCCCAAATTAGTGTCATATCCTTGTTTTCAACAACATTTTCAACACTTTCTATTCTAATCATATAATTTACTGCCTAAAATACATGATTTAGGACTTAAATGTTGGAGCTCAATTTGTTTGTAGTGCCTCAATCATTTTAAATAATATAATATTTTAATTTTTGGGGCACAGGTATCCGGGTAAAGCAGTTTATACCTGCATCCTTTTTTGGCGACAGGGACTAGAGGCAGGGGCAGCATACGAGCAGTACAAATTTCACATAGCTGGAACTGCCTTTTGTTTTAGATTTTTTTCAGCTTCTGTTGCAGACTGCCAAACACCCGGCTTTTTAGCCCACTTCTATGTAAATCGTTTTAGTCAAATCGTCCAAAATCAACATGAACAAAGAATCGACAAAGTCATTGTAACAGTGGGAAACCGTCACTTTCTACATCCTAAACCATATGAACTCTTTTATCTTACTTCACGGGTAATCTCCATGATAATCAGATTCTTTCCATAATTAGACTATCCCCACGACCAGATTCTAAAAAAAACTAAACCAATCAGCCCCTTAGGCAGGCGCAGCCGCAGGCAGGTAGGCACCAACGACACAACACAGCCCGAAACCAAATCGCCTGCAGTATTGTAGGTTGCACTAGGTATGTCCATCATAAATCCAACGATTGCCCAGGCGTCCAATCCTACAGTGTGTTGTCGGACGCAGCCAACCCGTCCCTCCTCTTGCTCGATGTGCAGACAACAACTTTGTACAACAACTTTGGCTTGAGGCAAATCAACGTCGCCACCGGACCACACCTCATGCACAGCTGAAATAGAGCCAGGGCTAGAGCCCAAGGTTAAAAACGGAGGCAAGTCGTCCACACACTACCGAACACAGAAGACTGAGGTTGTACTTCTGCATCATGCTGAAGAAAGTTTTAGAATGGCTTGAGCTTAGATTGTTTAGCATTGTCAATTAATTTACCTGTACAGCAAGGTTGTATGATGAGGAATGATTTGTAAATTGAACTTGGAAAGAAAGTGAATGTAATTACTAATGAGAATTCTAGCACTAAAGAATTCCTGATGAACAATTTTATTTTAGACCGAACATTCAATCCAAACAAAATACTCCATAATTTATAGTGTGGTTTAAACTTTACAATTACATGAACAAAATACAGGTGTCAATAACAAAATAGCTCTCTTGATTTGCCCCAAAACTAAAATAATCCCTTAATTTTCATACCATCACCACTTACTCCATTCAGTAGTTGAGTGAAGGAGGTGATGGTCCTATATTTTTCAGAGTCCTTACCCTTGTCGATGTTTGCTTATTTCCCCATATCTTCAGCCTGGTGAGAAAAGAAAGTTGAAATTTTCAAAATATATCTGAAACTCTATAATAATATAATGCACTTGTTAAGAAATTTGACATACCATTGGTACTTGTACAGGCACCAAAGTTTTTCTTTGACCTTTTTCCACCCTTTGTACTTTTCTTCCCAACCAAGTTTTTGTCTCTTTGAACTTCTTACGATGTCGGTGTTTTGGGTCCGACTGCGCACCCGGGGTTACCCCTCAAGGTGCTTTTAGGAGTAGAACGGTGTTATCGACTGTAGCTCAATGGTTCGCGCTGGATGCACGAGGAACAGTGGACAGCGGTTTACAGGTTTGGGCTGCTTTGAGATGTGTAACACCCTACGTCCTGTCGAGAGTGCTTTATGTCGTGGGTTACAAGAGGGTTCTCTAGCGCTGAAGACGTAGAGAGTTGGGTGGGAGACTAGGTAGTGAGTATATGATCTGAAGGGGTGCTCCCTAGGCCTTATATATTCGACCATGGGGCGATACATGTGGATATTATAACAATGTGTACCTAAGAAATAGTGAACCAACTGAGTCTATCCTCCTATAATCCTGTCGACCCATTCTCGCTTGGTTCTGTTGTACGGGGCTCCTGCGCAGGAAGGTCATGCCTCTGTTGTGATTACTCCGTGAATTCATTGGGCCGTCTTGGGCTCGTGCTGATACAGCCTTGTGTCGATTCACTTCATTGATTGTGCCTCCCCAGGCCCACAAGGGGGATGACCTTACGAACTATGGGGCTCTTGGGCCTTTCATGAGGTCTTTTATCCTTCTGGTGGACCTGGGGGATATCTGTCCCCCACAAGCCCCCGATCTTTGGGTTGATTTTGAAATAAACGGCCCAAGGATCCCAGGTCCAGCTTGCAGTCGGCCCTGAAATAAACGGCCCAAGGTCCAGCTTGCAGTCTTTGACTTTAACAAGGGATGCCTTGGAGATAAGCCTGCCGAGCCACTGTTTCTGAGTTCTGAATGATCCGGTAGAAACAATTCTTCACTGTCTTTTTCTGCCTTTATTACTCGAAATCTGGTGTTCTGCCTCAGACTTATGCTTCGGAGGCCAGCATTTTTGTACCGTAGGACTACAAATTTCATTGGGTGCACCGAAGGTGCACCCAATGGATGTAGCCCCCGAGCTTCGAGTGGATTTTTGCAGATAATCCACTCGAAGGTCTTCACTTCGAGTATTATCAGAGATCACTTTTATCTTCCTCTTGCGCTTTTTCAGAGGTCAGCCTTGTCTTGATCTTGCCTTATGCTTTAGAGGTCAGCACTTTACTTCTTCGGGGATGATGATCCATTGGGTGCACCGAAGGTGCACCCAATGGGTGTAGCCCCCGAGCTTCGAGTGGATTTTTGAAAATAATCCACTCGAAGGTCTTCAGTTCGTGTCTTTTTTCCGGGAATCATCCTTCCCCCTTGTTGAATGCCTCGGAGATCAGCATTATATTATTGATACTACGCTTTAGAGGTCAGCGTACAATTTGTCTTTGAGGCCGAGTACGCGATCTGCCCATATCTTGCTAGGTCTTGCCATTTATTTGATCTGCGACTGATTGGACGTTCGATAGATGGCCCTTGGCTAGTCTTCATGTCACTTCGTGCTTTGATGCTTCTGTCGATTAGACTTGTACCTCATCGGCTATATTTGGCTTTCCTTTGATCCCTGCTGATATCTTTCTTTTGTCTTAAAGTATTCATTGCATATACTGTTTGGATGTGACAGTGTTGAAAATATACTGATAATTCCTGGGTGTCCCCCCCAATGGGTGTGGGCAGGGGACGACTTGGTACGCTGAGCGTTTAGCAAACTGCTTCTGAGTAGTAACTTGATGTGACCACGGCCGTAATCATATTGCCCGCGCAGTTGACTGGAGTCCCAATGGGTGTCGTGTTATGTGAAACGACGTCAGCCGCCTGACGTATCTTCAGACAGTTTGAATTGCATATTGAATTTTTGCGACTGTTCAGTGGCCGTGGTAGGAGGTGAGCGGTTGCCTTCTTCCTCTATAAATAGTGTTCTTGCTTCTCCGGCATTATCACATATCTTACTGCTGCTTGCTGTTTACCCTCCTCTCCTTCCTTCCATTTCCAACATGGGCAAAAGTAAGAAAGGTGGTAGTTCTTCGCATCGCTCTGGTGACAAACGCAAGCGTGAGCCGACTCCTCCCTCGGAGGATTTCGGCGACTCAGAGTACTCGGAGGAGTTTTCCTCCGAGCCCGAGGGTTCTCTGGCTCCTGCCTCTCCCATGGCGTCGTCTGATGATACAGACGACTCCCAGGGGATTGCCGCAGAGGTCTGGACCTACATCTGGTTCGTCGAGCACGCCAGGCTCGCGGGCTCGGATGAGTCGGAGTACTCCTCGGACGAGGAGAACTCCTCGAACTCGTCCGAGGAGGGCGGTGGCGGCGGCGATGGCGGTGACGGCGACGGCGACGGCAGCGGTAACGGCGGCGAAGGCGATGGCGACGGCGGCGGCAAGGGTAGCAGCGGCGACGGTGGCGATGGCAGCAAGGGCGGCAGCAGGGGCAGCAGCAAGGGCAGCAGCAAGGCCAGTGGCTAGATGCCACTGGTTTTAATTATTAGTATAGATTAGTAGTAGTGTAATGAAATAATATAGTAGTAGTTAGTAGTATAGAGTAGTGAAATATAGTGTAGTAGTAGGGAGGTCATCAACTCATAATGAGTTGATTTGTAAGTTCGGTAATGCTTCCCTTATAATGAAGAGTGGTTTCGCCTCACTTTTGTGCACTTTTATTTTGCTTTCTTGTCATTCACCGACCTCATTAATGCCTGAGGGATGTTTGGAACCAACGAATCACGCTTCTGACTGTTTTCTTCGTGATGTCAACACTTTGGTGATAGCGGCCGAGTCATCTGAAATCATGTTGTTGCTTTAGGAGTGACGGCCGAGTTATTACTGGCGATGTTGGCACTTTTCCGAAGTAATGGCTGAGCGATAGCGGCCACGTCGATGTTTTAGAGATAACGACCGAGCGGTTACTGGTGATGTCGGTGTTTTTTAGAGGTAACACCCGAATCCTTTGGAACTGCGTCACTGCTTTAGGAATAACAACGGGGCAGCTGATGACGACGTCGGGGTTTTGGAGGTAACAGCCGAGTGATCGATGGCAACGTCAGCGTTTTAAAGGTAACAACCGAGTGATCGATGGCAATGTCGGCGTTTTAGAGGTAACAGCCGAGTGATAACGGGCCACGCCGGCCGCTTTGGAGATAGTGGCCGAGTGGAGTCTGGTAACATCGGCGTTCTTAGAAATAACCACTGAGTTAGAATGAACCACGTCGGCCGTTTTGGAAATAACGACCGAGTGATGATGTGGCATGCCCGCGCTTTAGAAATAACGGCCGGGCGATGACGTGGCACGCCAGCATTTTAGAGATAACAGCTGGGTGATGACTGAGCGCTTTTTAGATTCGGCATCTGGCATCGGAAAACCCCATATGCACTGTACTGTCGTGCGCCTCCACATTCCGTGCCCTAGTTCTTGCTTTTCTGCACCCAGGCCTTCTCCACTCTCTTGCAACGCTGCTTCCACTCCGTTCGCCGACAAGGTTGAAATGGCGCCCAAGAGGAAAGCTTCGAGTTCGTCTGTCGTGGTCATCCCCCCCATCGACCCCAACAGTCAGTTCCCTTTCGCAGGTAACCATATGTCTGTTGTCTCTGAATCCGACCTTCTCCATCTTGTATCTATCGGGGTTCTTCCTCCGAAGGAGCTCTGTTCCTGGCGGATCTGTCGTGGGGTCACTGTTCCAACAGAGGACACTCACGAATCCGTCATCTATGTTCCTTTTCTCCTCCGCGGCCTTGCTCTTCCCATTTCTCCTTTTTTTCCACGGTCTCCTTGATTTCTATCGCTCGAATTTGACCCATCTGAATCCCAATTCCGTTCTACAAGTCTCTATTTTTGTTCATTTATGCGATGCTTTTCTCGGAGTTCTGCCACACTTTGGCCTATGGAAGTATTTGTACCATTGTCGCCCTGGGATGGCCGGAGGGCAGCACCAGCTGGTGGGGGTGCGAGCTTGGAGATGCGCCGTGGGAGGAAGGCTGATTACCTCGACATCCCGCTCAAGGATAGCATCAAGGGATGGCGTCTGGAATGGTTCATCGTGGAGAATCATGGGAATTCTCTCCCCTCACGGTCTGGAAGACAGCCGGATGTTTGCACCCCAAGCTGGATCGAATCCCCCACAGACCAGGAAATAACTGAAGCAGGGGCTTTGCTAGCTGAAGTTGGATTGCTGAAAGAAAGGAGTCTGACTGCAGAAGATGTGGTCGCTGACTTTGTTTTCAAGAACATTCAACCGCTGAAAGATAGAGCATATCCAGCCTATCTGTATCAAGGCTTTGCTGATTCAACTCGGGTAACCAACAGGAGAATTCCTGCCGTGGACTTGGTGGGCCGGCTCGAGATGATACTCAGAGGCAAGGTGTCAAACATCGGTGCTCCTGTTGCATATTCGGCTTAGAATCTGCTTCCTTCCAAGACCTTTACCAGTTTTGTGTCAAATCCTCCTGCTGGTGATAGCAGTTTAGGCCTTAGAGTGCGACCCTCTCTCGAAGAGGTTAGTGCCTTGGTTTCCTCACTTGAAGAGATTCCTGACGACGAGAGGCAGGTTCATTTTGAGGTGCCTTTAAATCCAAGTGATGCAGAGATAAGTGCCATGCTGGATATGTTAGCTGAAGATTCTTCTGATGCGGTCCCTGCTGAAACACTGGCAGTAGCGCCCATCCCAGAGGTTAGCGACGCCTTAGATACTCAGAAGCCTGACAATGTTCGTCCGAAGTGTTCTCGTCGAGCCAATCAACCTGTTTTTCTTGCTGAGGGGAAGAAACAGAAGAAGAGACATCTTCGTCGAGTGTCTAGTTTGGATCAGGATGCTGGTCCTTCTATTCCTGCTGCTGAGGAAGTGCCGGTGCCTGCATTTGCTAAAACTGATCCCAATGGGTGTAGCCTGCCTGCTATTAACCCCAATGGGTGTGACCTGGATGACGCTGACTCCAATGGGTGTGACCTGGATGACGCTGACCCCAATGGGTATACTGTCCGCGTTGTTGATGAGGGTGAGGAGGAGGAGGATGAAATCCCTCTAACTCGGAAGAACAGCCGACGCTATATTGCCAGTGGCGAAAGCAGTGGTGTTCCTTCTCTGGCCCTGTCTGCTCTTGTTGGTCTACAAGAATTGTCTCTGGCCAACTTTGATCAGACTCTCGAGGATATGGTCCCAGAAGACCTGTTGTCCGAGCTAGCAGATGGTGGCATGATGGATGTTTGCCCTGATGTGCCTGATGCTGGGCTGGAATTGTCTCGGGCGGTGTCCCGCACCTCGTCGACCTTGGAACGCGGTCTTAAGGGTCAGGAGGCCGACCCAGATTGCACTGTTCCTATGGAAGTGGTTGAAGGTCCTTCAGCCTTAGAGGTGGCTGCCTCGGAGGGCTTGGCCCTCAAAGATAGCGCTGGTGCTTACCCAGCCCCCGAGGGTGTTGCCGAGGATGATTCGGCTCGGATGGGTAGCGCGAGCGATGACCCAGCCCTCGAGGGTGTCTGAGTAGGTTCTCCCTCTAACACTTCCATGGATGTTCACGTGGGATCTTCTCCTCCGCACTCGGATTGTATGGCAGCAGCACGGGTTTCATGTCAAGAGGTCGCTTTAGAGGCCAGCGTCCCTGATGACAGAGTTCTGACTTCTGCTGGTGACGTTGACTTGGTTCCCAATGATGCATTGGGGGTTGTTCCAGCTGGTGACCCTTCAGCAAGTCGTCAGTTGATTTCCCATGACTTGGGGGTTCCCTCATTCTTCTCCAACCTCCAGGTAACTTGGTTTCTTCTGTCCTGACTTTTACTTCAGGTAGACTGTTGTTATTATGCTCATCTGCTCTTAATGTCAGGCATTGGTGGACGAAATGGCTGGTCAGTTGAAATCACAGGGGACCTCTGTCCCGGAAGGGGCTTTGTCTCTAACACATTGGAATCCAGTGTTGCTTCAGCGGCGAGTATCTGACTTGGAAATGGCAAATGCTAGTTAGTGCCCTTCGTCCCTTCATTGGCTATTTGAGTAATCTGCTTTATAGCTGAACACCCTTGCAAGACAGATATGGCCCAGCGTTACTCTGACCTTGAAGAAAGGTATTCTCAAAGTCAGGCCGCATTGGCCTAGGTTTCTGCCTCTCTGAATGATGCTAACTCCACTCTCCGTGCTCAACTTGATTCCGAAAAGGTGGCTGCTGAACTGAACTTTCACTTGCCTTTGTCTGTTATGTTTTTAGTGCTTACTTGACGTTGGAGAAACCGGTTCTTGTCTGCAGGAGGAGAAACGTGCTCTTGCTACTTCTCGCGACAATCTGGAAAAGTTATACCGCGATGCCAGCAACTCGTTGACTATCTTGGAGAGGAGTCATCATTTTACCATGGAGGACTTGGATAACCATCGCTACAAACTGCAAGAGTCTCTAGATGATATGATTCGCCTCAGGCAATTGGTGTCGAACAAGGATACTATCATCAAGGATCTGCGTGCTTCCAAAAAGTCGGTGGTTCGGGAGCTAGAAGCCGCTCGGTTGGCTGTCAAGGCCGTTGAGGATACTGCTGCTACTCTGATGGCCTAGCGCGACAAAGCCATGGACAAAGCCATTCGAGCGGGGTGAATTCTGATGAGGAGACCCGGCGTGGTTGTTCCCGATGACATAGTGGCAGATGTGAATGCCGCTCCTGATTCTTCGAGTCATCCTTCCTCGTCGGTTGCTCCTGAGAAAAACATTTCCAGATAGAAAACACTGAATGCCTTGAGTATATGGTTAGTGTGCTTGGATGTTTCGTTAGAAAGCACTTTTCGGTACCAAATACTGTTATTGTTTTCCCGCTGTTAGAATTCAACGATATCTTCAGTCGTAAAAGTAAGTGCATTATGATGGTTTTGAATTTTTTCGTGGGGCATAGAGATCGCCCTGGGACAAATAGTCGCGAGCGTGTTGAATGTGCTGTGCCAATTTAAGTCGTTGCCAACTTAAGTCGATCGTTCCGTTATCAGGGGTATAGTGATCACCCCGAGTTGAGTGAGCGAGAGCATGTCGCATCGTCTTAAGTCATCGCCGACTTAAGCCGACTGCTCCGTTAGTAGGGTATAGTGGTCACCCTGAGTTAAGTAAGCGTGAGCATGTCGCATCGTCTTAAGTCATCGCCGACTTAAACCGATTGCTCCGTTAGTAGGGTATAGTGGTCACCCCGACTTAAGTAAGCGTGAGCATGTCGCACCGTCTTAAGTCATCGCCGACTTAAGCCGATTGCTCCGTTAGTGGGGTATAGTGGTCACCCCGACTTAAGTAAGCGTGAGCATGTCGCACCGTCTTAAGTCATCGCCGACTTAAGTCGATTGCTCTGTTAGTAGGGTATAGTGGTCACCCCGACTTAAGTAAGCGTGAGCATGTTGCACCGTCTTAAGTCATCGCTGACTTAAGTCGATTGCTCTGTTAGTAGGGTATAGTGGTCACTCCGACTTAAGTAAGTGTGAGCATGTCGCACCATCTTAAGTCATCACCGACTTAAGTCGATTGCTCCGTTAGTAGGGTAAGTGGTCACCCCGAGTTGAGCAAGAATGCAGATTGACAATGAACAATTCCTGAAGTCTTTTTATTGATGATGTGTTTCCCGGTTTACAGAATACATGACCGCCCCAATAGCTTTTGAAATAGAGCTAAGGGTAAAACTTCCTGAGGTATTCTATGTTCCATGAGTTCCCAATTTCCGTACCGTCCATCTGAGTGAGGCGGTATGATCCCGGTCGAGTGACTTCAACTACTATGAATGGTCCTTCCCATAGAGGTGACAATTTGTGCCGCCCCTCCCCCATTAGAATTCGGCGGAGGACGAGATCTCCCACTGCGAAGGATCGATGCCGTATGGTCTTATCGTGATAGCGCCTCAGAGTTTGCTGATACCGTGCTGATTGAATCACCGTGTTTAGTCGTTCTTCTTCGAGTACATCGACGTCCTCCAGCCTAGTACCCTCAGCTTCTGCTATGTTTTCAAAGATCAACCTTGGTGCCCCAAACTTGAGATCAGCAGGTAGCACTGCCTCCGAACCATAGACCATGAAGAAAGGAGTGTTTCCATGCAGGGCTCGACTAGGTTGAGTTCTTAGGCTCCAAACGACGTACGACAATTCTCTGATCCAATTTCCTATGAACTTTTCATTTTTGTCGAAAACTTTCTTTCTGAGCGCCTCCAATATCATCCTGTTGGCTCTTTCTACCTGCCCGTTGGCTCTTGGGTGTGCCACCGAGGCATATTTGATCTGAATGCTCTTTTGCTCACAGAAATCGAAGAACTCTGAGCTTGTCAAGTTGGATCCTAGGTCGGTTATGATGTTATTTGGTATTCCAAACCTGAATATTATATCTTGTATGAATTCCACTGCCTTAGCTAAAGTTAGGGAAGCAATGGGTTTGAATTCTATCCACTTGGTGAATTTGTCGATAGCAACCAGTACATGAGTGTATCCTCCTTGAGCTTTTTTGAAAGGTCCAATCATATCCAATCCCCAGCATGCGAACGGCCAGGTTACGGGTATGGTTTGTAGTTGCTGTGCCAGTAGATGCTGCTGTTTTGACAAGTACTGGTAAGCTTCGCACCTCTGAACTAACTTGGCTGCATCACTTTTTACTGTTGGCCAGTAGAAACCCGACCTGAAGACTTTCCCAACCAAGGTCCTGGATGCTGCATGCACTCCACATTGCCCAGCATGGACCTCATCCAGAAGTTGCTTTCCAGTAGCTGAGAGAATACACTTCATGAGGACTCCTGATGCGCCCCTTCTATATAGCGTTTCCCCAATGAGTGTATAGTGAGCTGACTGCCTTGCAATGCGCTCGGCGGTATTTTTGTCATCTGGTTCCTCTTCATTCTTTATATATCTGATGATCGGCTCCCTCCAGTCATCAGAGTTTGACTCTGGTTGGCTCAGAGTATTGCATTCTTCTACCCGATCCGTTGAAATGCTCGGGCGCGACACTTCTTGGACAAAAATTCCGAGCGGGACCTGAGTCCGACTGGACCCCAGCTTAGATAATGCATCAGCCGCCGTGTTGCGGTCTCTCTCCACATGATGAAATTCCAAACCTTCAAATTTATCTTCTAGTTTCCGGACAGCAGTGCAGTATCTTCCCATTGAATCATTCGAGCAATCCCATTCTTTGTTTATCTGACTTATAACCACCAGAGAGTCTCCATATACCATCAGTCTCTTGATGCCCAGTGATATGGCAATGTTTAGCCCATGAATTAGAGCTTCATACTCGGCTGCATTGTTAGATGCCGGGAATAACAATTGAAGAGCGTACTTGAGTTGTTCGCCTCCAGGTGCAATAAAGAGGATCCCTGCACCTGCTCCCTGCAGCTTCAATGAGCCGTCAAAATACATTCGCCATACTTCTGCGATTTCCGGGTTATCCGGTACCTGTTGCTCGGTCCACTCTGATACGAAGTCAACCAGTGCTTGAGTTTTGATAGCAGTGCGAGGTCGAAATTCGATGTCATGAGATCCCAATTCACAGGCCCACTTGGCTATTGTTCCGTTGACTTCTTTGTTGTGGAGAATATCCCCTATTGGAAATCCAGTGACTACTATGACTTTGTGGTCGTCGAAGTAGTGTCGAAGCTTGCGTGCAGTTAGAAGTACTGCGTACAATAGCTTTTGAACCTGAGGGTATTTCTTCTTTGAAGAGCCCAGAACTTCGCTGATGAAATAGACAGGATGCTGTACTGGGTATGCATGTCCTTCTTCCGCTCGCTCGACTACTAACGCGATGCTTACCACGTGAGTCGTGCAAGAGATGTATAATAGCAGATCTTCTGCTGGTTGAGTCGGCGTGGCTCGGTGTGGCGGTTTCAGCACAGGTGGTGTTGTCAAGAATTTTTTCAGCACATCTAGAGTTTCTTGTGCTTCTGAAGTCCACTGAAATTTGTCCACCTTCTTGAGTAACTTATAGAATGGTAAGCCTTTTTCTCCCAGCCTTGCTATGAACCTGCTTAAGGCTGCCATACACCCGGTGAGTCTTTGAACTTTCTTTTGTGATCGTGGTGCTTCCATCCTCATGATAGCTTCGATCTTTTCTGGATTGGCTTCAATTCCTCGGTGGCTAACAATAAACCCTAGCAACTTTCCTGCCGGCACTCTGAAAACACACTTTTCAGGATTAAGCTTCCATCTGTATCGTCACAAACTATTGAAGAACAGCTGTAAATCTTCGATGAAATTTTCTGAATCCTCTGTCTTGATCACCACGTTATCCACGTAGGCTTCCACACGCTTGCCCCAGTGATCGGCTAAGCATGTCTGAATAGCCCTCTGATAAGTTGCTCCAGCGTTTTTGAGGCCGAACGACATGGAGGTATAGCAGAAGGCTCCAAACAGGGTGATAAATGTTGTTTTTTCTTCGTCTTCCTTTGCCAAACTAATCTAATGATACCCAGAGTAGCAATCCAAGAAAGACAGCATAGAGCATCCGGCGGTTGAGTCCACCATCTGGTCGATTCTAGGAAGCCCGAAGGGATCCTTCGGACAGTGTTTGTTGAGATCCGTATAGTCAACGCACATGCGCCAATCCACTTTATTCTTTTTTAGTACAAGAACAGGGTTAGCCAACCATTCAGGATGTAACACCTCTCTAATGAATCTGGCCGCGATCAAGTGAGCCAGCTCAGCACGGATGGCTTCTCTCTTGTCGAGCGTAAAGCGACGTAATTTTTGTCGTATTGGCCTTGCCTGGGGGTAGACCTTCAATTTGTGCTCGGTCAGCTCTCTTGGGACTCCCGGCATATCCGCAGGTTGCCATGCGAATACGTCTCGGTTATCTTGCAGAAACTGGACGAGCGTGCTTTCCTATTTGTCATCCAGGCTGGAGCTGATGATGGCGGTTTTGCGCTCGTCAGCGAACCCGAGGTTGATCCTTTTGGTTTCTTCAGTCGGCCACATAGAGGTCACGACTTGAGCTTCGTTCGCGGGGATCGTGAGGTCTCCCTCAGGCTTTGAGTTTGCCCGTGCAGAGGAAATCATCGATGGCTTGGTGGTGAGGGCCGTCTGAATGGCCACTCATAAACATTCTGCAGTGCCTTGGAAGTCGGCACGCACAGTTATGATCCCTTGTGGTCCAAGCATCTTCAATATCATGTACGTATAATGTGGAATAGCCATGAACTTCGCTAATCCGGGCCTCTCGATGATGGCGTTGTATCCGCAGTCGAAGTTTGCCACCTCGAACCTCAGGAACTCGGTCCTGTAGTTTTCCGGAGTTCCGAAGGTGACTGGCATGTAGATGTGGCCCAGCGGGTACTCTCCTTCGGTCGGCACGATGCCGAAGAAGGGTGTGTCCGACTCGTGGAGCTCTTTGAAGGGAACTCCTAAGCCTTGGAGCGTCCGGGGGAAGGTGACGTTGATGCTGCTTCCCCCGTCCACTAGTACCTTCTTTACCCTGCTTTCTCGAATCACCGGATCGACGAGAAGCAGGTATTTGCCTGGGTGGTCGAAGTTAAGCCATTGGTCTGCCCGGGTGAAGGTGATCGGGTGCTCAGACCATCGGTACGGGGTGGGAGGATCGGTGGCCACCACCAGTATCTGATGATCGTTGAGCTTTTGTAGTCTCTTGCTTTCTTGTGACCCGTGTCCGCCGAAGATGACGTTGAGTTCTCTATCGACGCGCGGGAAGGCTCCTCCTCTTCCCTCCTCCTGCTGCTGGGGTTGTTGCGGTTTTCCCGGTCCTCCTCGCGGCGGGGGAGGAGGTAGAGGTTGAAAAGGTCGACCGTGCCCCATAGAGTGTTTAAAGTCCCTGCAGTTCCGGAGGGTGTGGCGCATGTCCTTGTGATATGGGCACTGGGCGTCGAGGATGTCGTCCAGCGTGCATTCGCCTCCGTGAGGTCCTCCTCGGGCGCGAGAGGCGAGCGGTCCGGCGGCGTGGACCTCCTCACGAGGCCTCTTCTCCCAGCGCTTGTCGGGCTGCTGGTTCGTATCGCGTCGCGGCGCCGCTGGTGCAGGCTTCGCTCCTCCGATGAGGTCCTAAGCTCGTTCGTCCGCAGTGATGTAGAGGTCAGCCTCCCGGAATAGTTGCTCGGAGGTAGTCAGCGCCTTCTGTAATATGGCTCGGACGAATGCCGAGTCATTGGATCCCCTGTAGAAATCCTCGATCACTGCTGCTTCCGCGACTTCGGGGATACGATTTCTCATGGTCTGGAAACTTTTTAGGTACGACCGAAGAGTTTTGTCCCCTCGGCGCTTGATGGATTTGAGGTCCCATGGTTGCGCCGGTTTGTCGGAGAGAGACTGAAAGTTGGCGGTGAAGCGCCGACTGAAATCGCTCCAGTCGTCGATGTAGTGTCGGGGTAGGTGTCGCAGCCATTGCAGCGCGTCTTGCCCGAGGACGATAGGCAAGTACGCGGTCATCACGTCCTCGGTTGCCCCTACAGCTCGGGCGGCGGTGGTGTAGACGGCCAGCCAGCCTCCCGGATCCTGCTTAGGTTCGTACTTGTCGACGTTGGAGACCTTGACGTTAGGGGGCCATTGAATGGCCCTGAGGCGTGGAGTAAGTGCCGATACTCCACATGTGTCCTCCTGTCGTTGATGATGATGCCGGTCCTGGGGAGGAGAGTGGTTGTCGTGGTGCCTCGATCGTCCCCAGGTGGTGCCACCAGTCGAAGCCGTGGCCGACTCGGTCCTGGTAGCCTGCGCGTTGGGATGCCATGATCCCGGTCGTACTCTTCCCGGCGACGAATTTCGTTCTCATGTTGTCGTTCGCGCGAAGCGTTGATGGAGCTCCGTGCGTCCCACCGACTGTTGATGGCATGTCGTAGATCGTTCGGCGGGTGAGCAAGGGGTAGGAGATGATTGGCTGCTTGAGTGAACAGCCGTCGATAGCCCTCGGCATCGGGAGTCCGCGGAAGACCATCCGCTATCTGAGCCAATACTCCGCCGACTTCACTCGGCGTGTTCATGGCTTGGGCGAAATCAGGATTCAGGTTGCGTCCGAAGAGTGGATTTTCCTGGCGTTGTCTTGTTTCTTGCTCGGCCTGTTCTTGCGCCCGTCGACGATCGCGTCGTCGGGAATTCCTTCTTTCCCTGAAGACACGTTCTTCCGGAGTTTCTCCTATCTCTGAGACCTCGTCTCGTGATACAGGTTGCGCCGGGTCCAGTTCTCCGGCCTTGTGATGTCGTCGGATATTTCGGCGTCGGTTCCTTCATTGGCGGGACTCCCGCTGAGGGAGTTCTTCTCCAGGTACGGTCGGTTCGTCGTTGGAGACGGGGGGCGACTCTGCCCTTCCAATGAAGTGGACGTCAGGGTAGAATGGAACGGTTGTCATGGCCACCTTCTTTCTGCCCTCCTTCGAGGACGAAGGTGCAGAAAGAACAGCTTGCCGCCTTTCGATCTCATTCGTTTCTTTCTTCCTCGTGATCCGTGTCCATTCTTCCATCGGATAGGTGGACAACGGAGTTCTCCGGGTTGGTGAGCCCTGGATTCCTAGTTTGCTGAAGGTGATCTTTGTTTGGGGCGATGGAGGTTGCGCCTTTTCCTGCTTTGCCCCGATTTTCCTGGAGATTTCTGAGGAAGATTTTCTCTCCGGCGGATCCGCGATGCGATGCAGAGTTCCTTCCTCATCTGCTACAGATGAGATAGTTCCGAAGCAGAAGGTGGTCCCGGGACGGAGGATGATCTTGCGCTGGAAGGTGACGGCCATTGAGCTAGCTTGGACCGATGACACACCCCCTACCTGGCGCGCCAGCTGTCGGTGTTTTGGGTCCGACTGCGCACCCGGGGTTACCCTCAAGGTGCTTTTATGAGTAGGACGATGTTATTGACTGTAGCTCAATGGTTCGCGCTGGATGCACGAGGAACAGTGGACAGCGGTTTACAGGTTCGGGCCGCTTTGAGATGCGTAACACCCTACGTCCTATCGAGAGTGCTTTATGTCGTGGGTTACAAGAGGGTTCTCTAGCGCTAAAGACATAGAGAATTGGGTGGGAGACTAGGTAGTGAGTATATGATCTGAAGGGGTGCCCCCTAGGCCTTATATATTCGACCGTGGGGCGATACATGTGGATATTATAACAATGTGTACCTAAAAATAGTGAACCAACTGAGTCTATCCTCCTATAATCCTGCCGACCCATTCTCGCTTGGTTCTGTTGTACGGGGCTCCTACGCAGGAAGGTCGGGCCTCTGTTGTGATTACTCCGTGAATTCGTTGGGCTGTCTTGGGCTCATGCTAATATAGCCTTGTGTTGATTCGCTTCATTGATCGTGCCTCCCCAGGCCCACGAGGGGGATGACCTTACGAACTATGGGGCCCTTAGGCCTTTCGTGAGGTCTTTTATCCTTCTGGTGGACCCGGGGGATATCTGTCCCCCGCATACGCGGACCTCTTTTTTCTTTAACCGTGCATTACTCAATGTGTCATTGGGTGGAGCAATATCAATATGAGTTTCACTTTGATCAGCATTAGAAATACTTTGGCATGTACTAATTTCATGCCCTCTTCCAGATTTATAAATTTCATGCCAACAAGAGGAACTAAACAGGACAAAACTCTCTCTGAAATTCATTAGTATTTTTGCCATTGCATATACAAGGCAATAACTAAAATTCCTTTGTGTTGTAAAGCTACATCAAAAGTTCAAAACCTAATGCTATGAGACACAAAATAGATAAATCTTATGTCACGTATTTGCACTTTGCCTTTGCTCCTCCTCTTTTTGGGTTCAACCGTATTTGGGCAATTATCCCAAAAGTGGTCTTCTCCCCACATGTGAAGCATCCTCCCTTTCTTTGCTTTTTCCTGTCAATGTTAAAGAGAAGGTCCTCAACCTGCAGGGACACACCCATTACATTAATCTTGCGAATCATTCTCATTACCTTTCCGACGCGTCAGACCGTTTCTTCATCTTCCGAAGATGATGTACAGACTTGATCATCTTATTCTTCATCACCGTCTTCTTCATATTCCTCTTTTTCTTCGCTCGAGGAACTTGAGCTAGGAGCCTTCTTCTGCCTTTCTTTTTTCATCACATGCAAAAGCATATGGCGTTGATGAAGTGGCCTCCTCTTGACCCATCTTTCGTGACATCTCAAATGCCACAATTTTCCCGATCACGAGTGTCGAGGTCATTTGGCTTAAGTCCTCTAAGTTATGAAGGATGATAATGATGCTCTCATATTTTCGTTGTAGTAGAAGAGAAATGATCTTCCTTACAATATCCACATCGTCTAACTTATTAATGCCAATAGGATTGAGTTCAAAAATAACAAGATTTAAACATGAATACATGTATCTAACAAGCTCATTTTCTTTTATAACAAAAGAATTGTACTCATTTAAAACTAGACAATGTTTTTGCTCACATATATTTGATGTGTTGTCATGGAGCTCATACAATTTTAGCCAAAACTCATTAGTAGTTTTCAAAGTGAATACTTGATTGAAAATTTCTATGCTAAGAGATTCATACAAGCAACTTTTGGCTCTAACATTCAAATGTATTTCTTTTTCGTCTCTCGCGGTGGGCTTCTCGGGATTATAAGGTAGTTTCATCCCGTCTCTTAGATCAATAGCTTCTAGGTAACAAGTCATTATAGCATTATAATAGGGGAAGTTAGTGCCATCGAAGTGTGGTGGCCTATGAGTATTCATCCCTTCCTCTAAAAAACATCGGCTCGATTAGCGATGAAGCTAAAATGTTCCAAATGTTCTAAATGAGCCAAACCACCCTCTCATTTGAAAGGAACACGAACGCCTAAGAGGGGGAGGGGGGTAAATTAGAATTTCTAAAAACTTAGCTAATCTAGGCCATAAATATCTAGAACAAATCCTATGCAAATAAGAAAACTAGAATGTGCAGACTAGGTTTTGTCTAAGTGTTGCTATCTGTCGGGTAAAAGATCCATGGCCCCTAGGTCTCACCAGTCAGAGAGAGTGCACGGGATAAGGACCTCTGAACTACCGGGGACCAGCGGTTAGCGGGGGAATAAGGGAACTGTCTACCCTGGAAGCGCCCGCTTCCAGATAAACCTCGAGGCACCGAGATCGAGGTCAGGCATGGAGAAGCTAGAAAGGGGGGCTAGTCAAACCTAAAGGAAGACACTCGAGTGAATTCCTCACCTGATCCAAGACTGACCCGCTATAAGTGGTCGGCTACATTAACTACGTCTGGCATTGAGCCGTAGTAGAGAGTCGGTCTGCCTTCTAGTCATGACCTGCGAGCCCCTCGGCATGCAGCACACTCATGATCTATGAGCCCCTCGGGCTGCGATGCACTCATGACATATTAGAACTTGGTCTGAGTGCGCATGCCATATGTAGGGCTTGCAACGCGACGAGCCACACCGAGACCCAGTCTACGAAGGCCAAGGGTTGGCGTGGTGCAGAGGTAGTAATGATGGCGCCAGGGCCCTGCGCTGTCCACGCTATCCGTCATAATGAGCACGAGAAGAGACGACCAAGACGCGTACAAACAACGTAGCCTCACCAAGGTAAAACAACCGATTTTACCATGGTATAGTGGCTCCTTCTCAGGAAAGCTACTAACGGTCGACCCTCACTTTGGCCTATAATAGGAGAAGGTCGGTCACGAGGACGGGGGTTCGGCACCCAGACAAACAAATTGAGAACTCCAGAAGGCAACGACACACGCTCAATGAGACCTAAAGACCTGGAGGTCGCAACCAAGGCTTAGAGTAGGACTCCAGTCCTATAATATTTTAAGTCCACCCTCCTATAAGAGACTTTGGAGGTCTTCTCCCTCTCTCGCCCGCTTGTAACTCGCTTGTAACCCCTACTACGAGCATCGAGTAACAAACGCCTCGGTAGCGCGAGCCACCGAAGACTAGATGTATGGACATTCTGTTCAAACCATTATAAACCTTGCGCTAACCGAGCACACCGTCCGGAGCCCAAAACATGGACATATAAATTTACTTGTCGGAGCAAAGGTTCAAAGCACCGGTAGTTAGAGCGACAGGTAGGGGGTTTGCACGTTCTCGATGAACTCTCCAGGCTCTGGATGGCCAACAACGACAATGACATAGTTTACTCTAGTGGCGGCAAGGCGGAGAGGGGATGACATTTTCTTGTCACGGGAACGAAGATGGAGAGCTATTTTTTGATGGAGAATTCCCCGTTGCCATGCCTACTCACGTGCAGGGCTCTCCATTCACATCCTCTCCCATCTTCATTTGAACCGGATGAATCGTTTGTTTGCCCTCAAAATTCGCCCTTTGTGCTGCCCAAACGTTGTTGTGTTGGAGTAAATAATCCCTTGGATCTGTTGCTTTCCTGCAGTCTTTTTCCTCATTTGCGCTGACGTCGGCATGTCTTAGGGGTGTTTGAATACACTAGAGCTAATAGTTAGTGACTAAAATTAGTTGAGACATTCAAACATTCTAGCTAATAGTTCAGCTATTAGATATTTTTGGTAAATTAGTTAATAGTTAGGTAGCTATTTGTTAGCTAGCTAATTCTACTAATATTTTTTTACTAATTATTAGTTCTAGCGCATTTAAACACCCTTAAGAGCATGGATAATGCAGGAGACAAATAATAATAGAAGAAATTGTTGGGCCACAGTATGGGCTATAGGTACAAGTCCAGCAAAATGGAGAGGCCCACCGGCGCACGCGGCGTCCGAGGATGCACTTTTACAAGAAATTGATGAGTAGGACTGAACGCCCGGACAACCGTTGGATCGATTTGCGATGGACGTACGCACAGCAGCCTGCAGTACGGCAGACGATCTGGTTCCGCACGGCCCTGCGTAACGAATCTCGTCCGTACGATCAAGAGCGAACGATATCTGACGAGCAAGCAAACCAGGCGTGGTCGCATTTAAAAGTTAAAACCGCCAGGCGCCAGCTCAGCGCAGCGGGCAGATTAGTCGACTCTATTTCGCTTCCCCGTCCATTCCTCTTCTCTTCTCTCCTCCCCTCCCTCGGCCTTTCTCCCATCCCCGTTCGAAGAAGCCGCCGATACCGCGGCAGTCGAGGATGGCGGCGGCGGCACCACCGGACGGGCAGGAGAAGGTGATTGCGGCGGCGCAGCACATCGTCAAGTCGCTCGCCAGCTCCAAGAACGCCGCCGACGACATGATCCGCATCCTCTCCGGCTTCGACAACCGCCTCTCGCTCATGTCCGACCTCTTCCCTCCTCCTCCTGCCGCCGCCGCCGTTGGTTCCATCGTGGAGGCGGACGAGCCCGACTACGACGAAGACGACGCCGCGGCCCGGGCCGAGGCGGAGTGGGACGTGGCGGCCGAGGTGGTCGAGCGCCGGGAGTCCCCCGCCGCCGGGGAAGCGCTGGTGTTCGACTCGCGGGAGGGCGCCGAGGAGTACCTCGCCGCGGTCGCCTGCCTCGCGGGCGCGCCGGGCCCCCGCGCCGAGGCCGCGCTGCAGGCCGCCATGGCGCGGCTCGAGGACGAGTTCCGCCACCTGCTCGTGCGCGGGGCGCCGCCGCTCGCCCCAGAGGACCTCCAGGCCTCGCTCCTCCGGCGGCTCTCGCTCACGGTGCCCTCCTTCAACTCCTCCGCCGTAGACCTAGACTGCCACTCCTTCGCCCACCACCCGGCCGCCGAGGGTGGAGACGAGCAGCAGTGCGGCAGGAGCTCCGCCTACGACGACGAGATCTCGCCCTACCTCATGGCCCCGGACACCGTCAGCGCCCTCAGGGACATCGCCGACGTCATGCTGCGCGCGGGCTACGCGCCCGAGCTGTGCCAGGTCTACGGGGAGGTGCGCCGGGACACGCTCATGGAATGCCTCGCCGTGCTCGGGATCGACAAGATGAGCCTCGAGGAAGTACAGCAGGTGGAGTGGGGCGTGCTTGACGGCAAGACGAAGAAGTGGATCCAGGCGTTCAAGGTCGTTGTCCGGGGCCTCCTTGCTGAGGAGCGCCGCATCTGCAGCCAGATCCTTGCGGCCGACCCTAACGCCGAGGAGGAGTGCTTCACTGAGGCGGCCAAGGGCTGTGTCCTCCAGATGCTCAACTTCGCTGACGCCATTGCGATCGGGAAGAGGTCCACAGAGAAGCTGTTTCGCATCCTTGGTATGTATGAGGCGCTTGCTGAGGTGCTGCCAGAGCTTGAGGGCTTGTTCTCCGGTGACGCAAAGGATTTCATCAAGGAGGAGGCTGAGGGAATACTGGTACGGCTCGGTGATGCAGCGCGTGGCACGATTGAGGAGTTTGCTAATGCCATACAGGGAGAGACTTCTCGGAGTCGGAGACCGCTGCCTGGTGGGGAGATCCATCCTCTTACCCGCTATGTCATGAACTATGTGTGTCTGCTTGCGGATTACAATGCCTCGCTAAATAGGCTTCTGGAATATTGGGATACTGAGCTGACTGGGGTTGATAATCCGAACACGACTCCATTGGGGCACTGCGTGCTCATGCTGATCACACACCTACAGTGCAAGATTGATGAGAAATCGAGGCTGTATGAGGATGAAGCGCTGCAGAACATATTTTTTATGAACAATCTGCTGTACATTGTGCAGAAGGTGAAGGATTCAGAGCTCAAGACATTACTTGGTGATAACTGGATTCGCAAACATTGTGGTCAGATAAGGCAATACTCTACAGGGTATCTCCGGTCATCATGGACTAGGGTGTTAGCTTGCCTGAGAGACGATGGGCTTCCACACACAATGGGTTCATCAGGCGCACTCAAGGCTGCACTGAAGGATAGATTCAAAAACTTCAACTTGGCCTTTGAGGAGCTGTACAGGACTCAGACATCATGGAAGGTTGTCGATCCTCAGTTAAGAGAAGAGCTGAAGATTTCCATCTCCGAGAAGGTTCTTCCAGCATACCGTTCATTTGTTGGAAGATTTCATGGCCAACTAGAGGGAGGGAGGGGTTCTGCAAGGTATATAAAGTACAACCCTGATGATTTGGAGAACCAGGTCTCGGAGTTTTTTGAAGGGAGAAAGCCAAATGCTTGACGGTCAAGGTGAGTGCCATCTCACCAGCTGTGTTCCCGTACATGTATTATTGGAAGGTTATGCAGTCTGACCTTTTCATTTTGCTTGCTTCGTTGAACTGTAAGAGAATATTGGCATGGTATATTGTCCGTCATAGATTAGTTATGATCATGATTTACGACAATTGCAAAGTTTTTGAAGCAGTGATTTTTCTTCAAATTCTATCACTTATCGTTCTGTCGGTCTGAACAAGAAACTCACTATTATGACCCTTTTGATGTCCAGGGATGTTCATATCAACTATGCAACCTCAAGACATGCAAATTTGATGATGCTAGTTCCAAGTTTCCTTCCAAATTTCTTGAAGTACCGTACATGGAACTTCCAGCCTACCCTAACTTGGTTGGAACTTAAAGGTCTGTACAGAGAACTTGACCTTCCAACATCTTTTGAATGTCTGAAGACAACTGACAAAAACTGTGTGAACTGCAAAGCGACCTGAACTGAATACTTTAGCCAGTCATCCTTGATCCTGTCATAGTGTGTGGTCACATCATTGAGGCTTGCACATGGGATTATGACAACTGCATCTGCCATGAGCTGTATAATTGTAATTAATACATATTACCTTTTTTTTGCCGATTGTAACATCTCGTGAGCCATGTTTGACTTCAAAAGAATGTTGGTGCTAGGCATTTTTATGTACAGTCCTACCAGCAGTCATGTTCACATTTACCTTGTTGCAACCTTTCTTATAGTTAGAGATGGCAATGGGTAAATACCCATCGGGTATTACTACCCCATACCCATACTCACGACACAAAAATAACCCCACCGGGTCACCCATATACACTGGCGGGTATGGATTTACCCTCATACTCATACCCATGTGGGTATGGGTCACCCATCGGGTCACCCATACCCACAAAAATTAAACAACTATCAAAATGTTATACTATACAAATGTCAAGTATATCCATATAAATACCATTACAAATTTTTCTAGCATCATTTAACCATTCATTCAACACACGAAAGATAATTGGATAAAGTAATAACACTATGATAGTACTACATAGCACATTACATGTTCCATTACATGGTCATTAAATTGTATTAAATTGTTGTTAAATAGTAAAAAAGTTGGATAACTAAAGTCCAAGTTCATGCTTTGGATAAGTTTATATTGGGTATTTTATACCCACGGGTTAACGGGTATGGGTGAAGGCGGAAAGTTTTAATACCCGTTTACCCATTGGGTGAAGATTTTTGTCCAATAACAGACCCACAGGTAGAATATTTAGCCCACATACATACCCTAATAGAGTAAATACTCATCGGGTATCGGGTTGCGGGTACCCATTGCCATCTCTACTTATAGTTATAACGCGTTGCAGCCTCCTGTTATATTCATTTGTTAATGACAAGTTGACAACAAATGGTCCCGTTGTCTTGTTAATCTCTGATCGTAAAAGTAACATTTTCATGATGCTTTACAATGTTCTTAAACTTTTCAGTTCCTAAATGATGTTATCTGTTTATCCAACTTTGGTTCCATTTGGTTTTTGTACATGTGTTATCTAATTGTTGAAATTGGGATCTTTCCCTTATTTGGGTAGTTTGGTACTTTGTTAGTTTTTTTTCCAGCTCTTATATACCACTGAGGCACTGAACATACACAGAAAACTTGTGATGTTTGAGGAAATAGCTGATAGAGTAAAATAGTAACCTGTCTAATCATAGTTTCTTATATTGACTAATGCACATATACATGTTAGATATGTGTAGTTAAGGAAAGATAGAGTACCTCCTACGTAAGTAGGACGTAAAACGAGAAGCTTTATGCAGTAAATTGATATGAAACATTCTGAACAGAAGGATAAGATGTGTGCTTCATAGTTTCAAGCTGTTGAGAGTAATCAGAGAGAGAATTCCTACAGATGATAAACCACAAAATCTTAAAATTTAGGTGAAAGCCCTTTGGATTCAGCAATAAATAAAAAATGCCAGGTAAAGTCAGCAGTAAGCTATAGTGCCTAGTCTCAGGAACAGAACAGGGTAAATGATACTCTGGATACAAGTGAAGCTGGCATGGCTAAATTCCAGGCATCGACTTGTTTAACATAAACATGGACACAGCATTAGTGTTCCACACATGGAAGCATTATGACAAGCTACCATTATTCATCTACATAAGTGATAATTATAGACGAAGGAAGCTCACTAAAAAAATTATGGACACTAGAAATGGAACATAGGTGTTACCAAATCCTAGAGAGGAGAGTAAACAGAGAGCATGGTAAAAGGTTTTGTTGTCTTTTCAGACCCTGCTGTTGGATGGTAGAGGGATAACACCATTGAAGAAGTCCCCAAAGTAGCCAGGCGGTTCATACACCAGCTTGGCGATTATATCTCTGAGGGTGATCAACCCGTCCAGGTTCCCTTCCTCGTTGATCACGTAGATCCTCTGCCTCTTCTCCGCATCCAGCTTCAGTATTATGTCCTTGACGCTGTCCCCTCTTTTGCACGTTATGATGCTCATTTGCCTTTCTCCGGAGCTCTGTCTCGCATTCGCGATGAATTCTTTGGCTGTTAGGGTCCTGCAAGCAGCGGTGTCTGGTCAAATACACATCTCATTTCATGTTCATACAAAACGATGTTTCTGAGATTGATGATGTTGCCATGTAAAGACCTAACCTGTAGTCTCTGTTTGTCTCCGATGCAGTAAGGAGGTGCTTGACATCCTTGATCATTATGCTGCCTACCGCCCTGCCGCTATCGTCCACCACCGGTATGCCTCCAACCCCTTTTCTCCTCATCAGCCGGAAGGCCTTGAGGGCCGGCTCGTCCTCGCGCACCTGCCAATGCAGTTTCACCTCCACCAGGATCAGGAGGATCATCACCGAGAAATGGGGATTCTGGATCGGAATCAGAAATGCCTAGTGCACCTTGACGATCTTGCTGAGCCTCATGATGGGCAGGCCGATCTCGGAGAGCGTCTTGGTGCCCCACTCCTCGAACCAGTGGAGGCCGACGCACTCGGAGAGCATGTGCACGACGGCGGCCTGCGTGATGATGTTGCTGATGGTGCCCTCGCCGATGTCCACCACCGGCAGGCTCTTCATCCGGTACTTGGACAGCAGCAGCAGCATGGTGAGGAAGGTGTCGGAGCTCTGCAGCGCCAGGAACGGCGCCCACCGGAACGACCCGGAGATGTCCTTCACCTTCGTTTTGTTGAACAGGTCCGAAGACGGCAGGGCTCCGAAGACTTCCGCGATGGCTCCCTCAGGCTCCGCCGCCGCTTTGGACGTGACGGCCGCCGCCGCCGCGGCTGCGGCGGCGCCCTCCAGCGTGACGGTGCCTAGCTTCGCTGCCAGCTCGTCGGCGCCTACGTCAGCCGTCGCCGCGGCTTCAGACTGTAAGGAAAGGAGCAGATCAGCGGGGTCAGAGTTTCCTCGCGTCATCATGCAGTGCCGCGCATGAGAAGCGAGCAGAGGCCATGCATGGAGCACCGCCGTGCCTGGTGGAGCAGCCAGACGGCGATGCCGGGGAACTCGACGATGCCGATGTAGCGGTCGATCCAGCTGGCGTCCTCGGGCGCGTCGACGTTCCTGACGGGCGCGCTGATGATCCGGTTGCGGGACAGGATGTCGACGGCCTCGGCGAGCGTGGCGTCCGAGGGGATCTCCACCAGCTGGGCGCCGTCGAAGGCGTGCGGGAAGGACGCGACGGGGATGCTGTCGAAGCAACTGTTGAGCTTGTCGCCGTGGCTCAGCTGCCGCTGCTGCACGTCCAGGCTGTCCCAGATGTCCTCCACGCGCATGCCGATCTCCGCCTCGGGGCTCCACGACCGCGCGCTCCCGTGCGGGGTCGCCTCCGCCTCGGCACCACGCTGCTCCGCCCGCGTCCGCACCGCCTGCATGGCCGCCTCGCCTCTCCCCTCTGCGCGTTGCCGGGGGGTGCTGCTACTCCGTCACGGCTTCTTGCTGCTCTTTCTTCGTTCATTCATGTCATGCGCTACCCGCTAGCTAATAGCTATTTTGGTCCATCGCTTGCACCCGACAACTGAGGCGCGCGCGGATCTGACAGTCAGATGTGTCGCTCCTAGCCATCGGCTTCGCGGGGTCATAGGAACGCCCCTGAGGCATGCGTGGCTGGTATCCTGCGCCTGCATCTCCATGCACAAGGAGATGTTAATTGCTTGGCTTATTACCAGACATCCAAATCCATACCTAGCTGATCTTAGTTGTCACTCTCTACATTCTGAATTGCAAGATATTTTATCTATTATTGCTATATATATTTACATATACATAATACATTATCTCTATCTACATAATAAAAGTAACATATTTAGAAAAGCCATAATTCTTATATCTTCCGTATCCTTACTCATGTAAAGCACCGGTTTCTCTCGTTTCTATTCTCGTTCCTTTAGTAAAAAAAAATAATAGTACAATGTTCGCGTGTTGCGACGATACAAAATCATATTTGATACATGTCGGTATCTCAAGATTGGATACCCACTCCTGCTGGGTCAAGGTTGGATCCCTGTGGCAAGCTTTAGACACATGATCACAGACAATCTCTACGAAGGCTCTCCGGATACCCAGCGGTAGGGATCTGGATCCACCACGTGTCCATAGAGAAGAAGCACTGTCTTCATAGAGAAGAAGCATTGTGTTCATTTAGTGAGGGATCGGACACACGCGGGTCGGTCCCGGACCCCTTGCGTGTGCCATTCAGACCACCCATCAGGGGTAGTCCGGTGCCACCACGTGTCCAGACTAATGTGGATAAAGCCCAGACATCTACGGGTAACTTCCGAATCCTCGGGTAAGGGAGGTCCGAGGCTACCACGTGGCCAGTAGCTCTCGACCCCTGCTCCCTGCTCAGGCGGAGACCCGGTGCCGCCACGTGGGTTGTGGCACGTGACATAAGCCAGCGGGTGGAGCCTGACACATGCCTCTGGCATGAGGCGTCCCAGCATTAAATACAGATAAGACGTGTGCCTGTCCACTTCGGTTGCACGCTTAGTCCACAGTGCACGGGCTATACTATTACCCGCGCGTTGCCATGGCAAAACCATTGACTCAACGCACCCCATTATGACTCCTAGTGTTCCCCGCGCTTACCGAGGCGAGATGTAACAGGCTAGGGGAATAGGACAATAACAACTATACACCCCTACACACGACAACGTAGCAGACTACGCCGCAACCTACACAAAGCCTACACCATTGCTCCGATTAGACAGGAAAAGAGTGTAGGATGCTAGGAGATCCACACGACGAAGACCAAGAGAAGGTATCTAACTGCGGTGGGAGGAGATCTTGGTCTGCCAGGATTCATCTCTCCATCTTCTATACATTTAAGTATTAGATTGTCAGGGCTCGGTCACCATCTATGTGCCCCCCTTGGACTATAAAAGAGGTAGCATACACATGGACAGGGGGACTGAGACATAAATTTTACAAGCTACGAGTAGAGCAATCCATAGTGGAGTAGGGTATTACACTCCGACGACCTAAACCACTCTAAATCCTTGTGTGTTCATGTGTTCATCTATCTCTACAGACTAACCTCAAGCCCCTTCCTCATCTTAGGATTAGGGCGGGTGCTATCCGCCACCCGGCTGGAGTTTACCTCCGACAATACCCAAAAAAGCAATAAACTTAATATCAAAGTGAACACATGGTTCACATATCAGATATTAAACTAATAAGAACAAATATTACAGTTTGCCTTAGCCAAAAGGGCGATAAAGATATTAAAAGTCGCCTAGAGGGGGGTGAATAGGCAAATCTGAAATTTATAAAGTTTAAGCACAACTACAAGCCAGGGTTAGCGTTAGAAAAATAATTGAGTCCGAAAGAGAGAGGGCGAAAACAAATCACAAGCGAATAAAGAGTGTGACACGGTGATTTGTTTTACCGAGGTTCGATTCTTGCAAACCTACTCCCCGTTGAGGTGGTCACAAAGACTAGGTCTCTTTCAACCATTTCCCTCTCTCAAGCGGTCACTTAGACCGAGTGAGCTTTCTCCTTAATCAAACAGGTCACTTAGACCCCATAAGGACCACTACAAACTTAGTGTCTCTTGCTTTGATTACAAGTGTCTTGAGAATAAGAGTGGGAGAAGAAGAAAACACGATTGAAAACACCAAGCGACAAGAGCGACAAATAACACACGGATCACTCTCTCTCTCTCAAGTCACTAATCACTAATGATCACTTGTCTTAATTGTGGAACTTGGAGAGATTTGAAGCTTTGATTGTGTCTTTGAATGGATGGCTAGCTCTTGTATTGAATGTAGAGGATTGGAATGCTTGGGTGAAGTGAATGGAGGTGGTTAGGGTTGTATTTATAGCCATCAACCACTTCCTAGCCGTTGCTCCAATTCTGCCGACCGCGGACGGTCCGCGTCCCTGGTCCGGACGGTCCGCCCCTGTACATCAACGACTGAAATCGCAACGGTCAGCAGTAACGGCTATATCAACGGCTATAATGCATTAAATGTGTCGTCAGATGTCAGATAAAGGCAGTCGCGGATGGTCCGGTCGTGCACCCCGGACGATCCGCGAGGACGCTATAATTCATTTTACCGAACCCGTCACCTTCGGGTTTTTGGTTCCTCACCTACCGGACGGTCCGCGCCTGAGGCCGGACGGTCCGTGCGTGTACTCGGACGGTCCTTGCTTTCCCTCCGGATGGTCCGAAGTATAGACATGGGTTTTTGCATTGGTTCTGTCCGAGTGTCATCCTGGTGTCGCGGACGGTCCGCTGCAAGGGCCCGGACGGTCCACGCTTAGTCTGTTTTCCAAAAAGCTTCTCCTGTCCAGAATAATCTACGATATTCCAGACAGTCGATTTAGAATAGTTGTAGATGAACCTTTGGCACCTGTAGAACATATAATCTAGAGCAAACTAGTTCGTACAATTATTTGTGTTGGGCAATTCAACCACCAAAATCATTTAAGAAAAGGTGTAAGCCTATTTCCCTTTCAATCTCCCCCTTTTTGGTGATTGATGCCAACACAAACCAAAGCAAATATAAAAGTGCAGAATTGAACTAGTTTTCATAAGGTAAGTGCAAAGGTTGCTTGGAGTTAAACCATTTTACATTTTCATGAGATATGCATGGATTACTTTCTTTACATTTAATATTTTGGACCACGCTTGCACCACTTGTTTTGTTTTTGCAAACTCTTTTGGAAATTCATTTCAAAGTCTTTTTGTAAATAGTCAAAGGTATATGAATAAGATTTCGAGAAGCATTTTTAAGATTTGAAATTTTCTCCCCCTATTTCAAATGCTTTTCTTTGACTTAAAACGAAAGCTCCCCCTAAATAAAACTCTCCTCTTAGTGTTCAAGAGGGTTTTGCAAATTTTGAAGATACTACTTTCTCCCCCTTTTGAACACAATAAGATATCAATTTTGAAAAACTTCATTTTTAAAATTTGGTGGTGGTGCGGTCCTTTTGCTTTGGGCTCATATTATCTCCCCCTTTGGCATGAATCGCCAAAAACGGATACTTGTGAGATATAAGCCCTTTTACTTTCTCTCCCCCTTTGGTAAACAATATATGAGTGATGATTATACCAGATTGGAGAGCGGTGCGGAGTGACGGCGATGGATGAATAATTCGATGGAGTGGAGTGGAAGCCTTGTCTTCGCCGAAGAACTCTATTTTCCTTTCATATATGAGTGATCTATGACTTAGCATGAAATACACTTGAACAAACACATTAGTCATAGCACATGAAAGAGATATGATCAAAGGTATAAATGAGCTATGTGAGCAAGGAATCAATCAAAGTTCCTAGAATCAAGAATGTTTAGCTCATGCCTAAGTTTAGTAAATGTTTGCTCATCTAATGGCTTGGTAAAGATATCGGCTAATTGTTCTTTGGTGTTAACATATGCAATCTCGATATCCCCCTTTTGTTGGTGATCCCTTAAAAAATGATACCAAATGGCTATGTGTTTAGTGCGGCTATGCTCAACGGGATTATCCGCCATGCGGATTGCACTCTCATTATCACATAGAAGAGGAACTTTGGTTAATTTGTAACCATAGTCCCTAAGGGTTTGCCTCATCCAAAGCAATTGCGCGCAACAATGGCCTGCGGCAATATACTCGGCTTCGGCGGTAGAAAGAGCTACAGAATTTTGCTTCTTTGAAGCCCAAGACACCAGAGATCTTCCCAAGAACTGGCAAGTCCCTGATGTGCTCTTTCTATTAATTTTACATCCTGCCCAATCAGCATCGGAATAACCAATTAAATCAAATGTGGATCCCCTGGGGTACCAAAGGCCAAACTTAGGAGTATAAACTAAATATCTCAAGATTCATTTTACGGCCCTAAGGTGAACTTCCTTAGGATCGGCTTGGAATCTTGCACACATGCATACGGAAAGCATAATATTTGGTCGTGAAGCACATAAATAGAGTAAAGAACCTATCATCGACCGGTATACCTTTTGATCTACGGATTTACCTCCCGTGTCAAGGTCAAGATGCCCATTAGTTCCCATGGGTGTCTTGATGGGCTTGGCATCCTTCATCCCAAATTTTGTGAGTATGTCTTGAATGTACTTCGTTTGGCTAATGGAGGTGCCCTCTTGGAGTTGCTTCACTTGAAATCCTAAGAAATACTTCAACTCCCCCATCATAGACATCTCGAATTTTTGAGACATGATCCTACTAAACTCTTCACATGTAGATTCATTAGTAGACCCAAATATGATATCATCAACATAAATTTGGCATACAAACAAATCATTTGCAAGAGTTTTAGTAAAGAGAGTAGGATTGGCTTTTCCGACTTTGAAGCCATTAGCGATAAGGAAATCTCTTAGGCATTCATACCATGCTCTTGGGGCCTGCTTGAGCCTATAAAGCGCCTTAGAGAGTTTATAGACATGGTTAGGGTACTCACTATCTTCAAAGCCAGGAGGTTGCTCAACCTAGACCTCCTCTCTGATTGGTCCATTGAGTAAGGCACTTTTCACGTCCATTTGGTAAAGCTTAAAGCCATGGTAAGTAGCATAGGCAAGTAAAATGTGAATTGACTCAAGCCTAGCTACGGGTGCATAGGTTTCACCGAAATCCAAACCTTCGACTTGTGAATATCCCTTGGCCACAAGTCGTGCCTTGTTCCTTGTCACCACACCATGCTCATCTTGTTTGTTGCGGAAGACCCACTTGGTTCCTACAACATTTTGGTTAGGACGTGGAACTAAATGCCATACCTCATTCCTCATGAAGTTTTGAGCTCCTCTTGCATCGCCAGCACCCAATCTGAATCTTGAAGTGCTTCCTCTACCCTATGTGGCTCAATAGAGGAAACAAAAGAGTAATGTTCACAAAAATGAGCAACACGAGATCTAGTGGTTACCCCCTTATGAATGTCGTCGAGGATGGTGTTCACGGGGTGATCTCGTTGGATTGCTTGGTGGACTCTTGGGTGTGGCGGCCTTGGATCTTGTTCATCTTCCTTGTCTTGATCATTTGCATCTCCCCCTTGATCATTGCCGTCTTCTTGAGGTGGCTCATCTTCTTGATCTTCTCCTTCATCATCTTGAGCCTCATCCTTATCTTGAGTTGGTGGAGATGCTTGCATGGAGGAAGATGGTTGATCTTGTGCTTGTGGAGGCTCTTCGGATTCCTTAGGACACATATCCCCAATGGACATGTTCCTTAGCGCGATGCACGAAGCCTCTTCATCATCTAGTTCATCAAGATCAACTTGCTCTACTTGAGAGCCGTTAGTTTCATCAAACACAATGTCACAAGAAACTTCAACTAGTCCAGTGGACTTGTTAAAGACTCTATATGCCCTTGTGTTTGAGTCATAACCAAGTAAAAAACCTTCTACAGCCTTGGGAGCAAATTTAGATTTTCTACCTCTTTTGACAAGAATAAAGCATTTGCTACCAAAGACTCTAAAATATGAAACATTAGGCTTTTTACCGGTTAGGAGTTCATAAGATGTCTTCATGAGGATTTGGTGTAGATATAACCGATTGATGGCGTAGAAAGCGGTGTTGACCGCCTCGGCCCAAAACCGATCCGAAGTCTTGTACTCATCAAGCATGGTCCTTGCCATGTCCAATAGAGTTCTATTCTTCCTCTCCACTACACCATTTTGTTGTCGCGTGTAGGGAGAAGAGAACTCATGCTTGATGCCCTCCTCCTCAAGGAAGCCTTCAATTTGAGAGTTCTTGAACTCCGTCCCGTTATCGCTTCTAATCTTTTTGATCCTTAAGCCAAACTCATTTTGAGCCTGTCTTAAGAATACCTTTAATGTCTCTTGGGTTTGTGATTTTTCCTGCAAAAAGAATACCCAAGTGAAGCGAGAATAATCATCCACTATTAAAAGACAATACTTACTCCTGTCGATGCTTATGTAAGCTATCGGGCCGAATAGATCCATGTGGAGTAGCTCAAGCGGCCTGTCGGTCGTCATGATGTTCTTGTGTGGATGATGAACACCAACTTGCTTCCCTGCTTGACATGCGCTACAAACCCTGTCTTTCTCAAAATGAACATTTGTTAGTCCTAAAATGTGCTCTCCCTTTAGAAGCTTATGAAGATTCTTCATCCCAACATGGGCTAGTCGGAGGTGCCAGAGCCAACCCATGTTAGTCTTAGCAATTAGGCAAGTGTCGAGTTCAGCTCTATCAAAATCTACTAAGTATAGCTGACCCTCTAACACTCCCTTAAATGCTACTGAATCATCACTTCTTCTAAAGACAGTAACACCTATATCAGTAAAAAGACAGTTGTAGCCCATTTTGCATAATTGAGAAACTGAAAGCAAATTGTAATCTAAAGAATCTACAAGAAAAACATTGGAAATAGAATGGTCAGGAGATATTGCAATTTTACCAAGTCCTTTGACCAAACCTTGATTTCCATCCCCGAATGTGATAGCTCGTTGGGGATCTTGGTTTTTCTCATAGGAGGAGAACATCTTCTTCTCTCTTGTCATGTGGTTTGTGCACCCGCTATCGATGATCCAACTTGATCCCCCGGATGCATAAACCTACAAAACAAATGTAGGCCTTGTTCTTAGGTACCCAAACGGTCTTGGGTCCTTTGACATTAGAAACAAGCACCTTGGGTACCCAAACACAAGTCTTTGACCCCTTGTGTTTGCCCCCAACATATTTGGCAACTACTTTGCCTGATTTGTTAGTTAGCACATAAGATGCATCAAAAGTCTTGAATGAAATGTTATGATCATTTGATACAATAGGAGTTTTCTTCTTAGTCAATTTAGCACGGGTTGATTGCCTAGAACTAGATGCCTCACTCTTATACATAAAAGCATGATTAGAGCCAGAGTGAGACTTCCTAGAGTGAATTCTCTTAATTTTGTGCTCGGGATAACCGGCAGGGTACAAAATGTAACCCTCGTTATCCTGAGGCATGGGAGCCTTGCCCTTAACAAAGTTAGATAATCTTTTAGGAGAAGCATTAAGCTTGACATTGTCTCCCTATTGGAAGCCAATGCCATCCTTAATGTTAGGTCGTCTCCCACTATAGAGCATGCTTCTAGCAAATTTAAACTTTTCATTTTCCAAGTCATGTTCGGCAATTTTAGCATCTAATTTTGCTATATGATCATTTTGTTGTTTAATCATAGCAATGTGATCATGAATAGCATCAATGTTAACATTTCTACATCTAGTACAAATAGTAACATGCTCAACGGTAGATGTAGAGGGTTTGCAAGAATTTAGTTCAACAATCTTAGCATGTAAAATGTCATTCTCATCTCTAAGATTGGAAATAGAGATATTGCAAACATCTAATTCTTAGCCTTAGCAATTAATTTTTCATTCTCAATTTTAAGGCTAGAAAGAGAAGCATTCAATTTGTCAATCTTAGCAATTAAATTGGCATTATCATTTCTAAGACTAACAATTGAATCATCACAAACATCAAACTTTTCAACCTTAGCAATTAATTTTGCATTCTCATTTCTAAGGTTGGAATAATGTCATGGCAAGTGCTTTGCTCACTAGTTAATTTGTCATTTTTCTCTACCTCCTGAGCATAAGCATTTTTAACTTTAACATGCTTTTTGTTTTCTTTAATTAGGAAATCATCTTGGCTATCCAAGAGTTCATCCTCCTCATGAATGGCGCTAATCAATTCATTTAATTTTTCCTTTTGTTGCATGTTTAAGTTGGCAAAGAGAGTAAACAAATCATCCTCATCATCACTAGAATTGGCCTCATCGCTAGATGTTGCATATTTAGTTGAGGATCTTGATTTTACCTTCTTCTTCTTGCCGTCCTTTGCCATGAGGCATTTGTGGCTGACGTTGGGGAAGAGGAGCCCTTTGTTGATGGTGATGTTGGCGGCGTCTTCGTCGGAGGAGAAGTCGGTGGAGCTCTCGTCGGAGTCCCACTCCCGGCAAACATAGGCATCGCCGCCCTTCTTGTAATACCTCTTCTTTTCTCTCCTCTTTCTCTTCTTGTCGTCGCCCCTGTCACTATCACTAGATAATGGACATTTAGCAATGAAATGACCGGGCTTACCACACTTGTAGCAAACCTTCTTGGAACGGGGCTTGTAATCTTTTCCCTTCCTTTGTTTGAGGATTTGACGGAAGCTCTTGATGATGAGCGTCATCTCCTCATTGTCGAGCTTGGAGGCGTCAATGGGAACCCTACTCGGTGTAGAGTCTTCCTTCTTCTCCTCTGTTGCCTTGAATGCAACGGGTTGTGCTTCGGGTACGGAGGAGGATGCACCTTGCTCGATGATCTTTTTGGAGCCTTTGATCATTAGTTCAAAGCTCACAAATTTACCTATTACTTCCTCGGGAGACATTAGTTTGTATCTAGGATCACCATGAATTAATTGCACTTGAGTAGGATTAAGAAAAACTAGTGATCTTAGAATAACCTTGACCATTTCATGGTCATCCCACTTGGTGCTCCCGAGGTTGCGCACTTGATTCACCAAGGTCTTGAGCCGGTTATACATCGCTTGTGGCTCCTCTCCTTGGTGAAGCATGAATCGACCGAGCTCCCCCTCGATGTTTCCCTCTTGGTGATCTTGGTCACCTCATCTCCTTCGTGCGCCGTTTTGAGGACGTCCCAAATCTCCTTGGCGCTCTTCAATCCTTACACCTTATTATACTCCTCTCGACTTAGAGAGGCGAGGAGTATTGTGGTGGCTTGTGAGTTGAAGTGCCGGATTTGGGCAACTTCGTCCGAATCATAGTCCTCATCCCCTACGGATGGTACCTGTACACCAAACTCAACAACGTTCCAAATACTAGTGTGGAGTGAGGTTAGGTGATGCCTCATTTTGTCACTCCACATGTTATAATCTTCACCGTCAAAAACCGGTGGTTTGCCTAATGGAACGGAAAGTAATGGAGTACGTTTAGAAATGCGAGGGTAGTGTAGGGGAATCTTACTAAACTTCTTGCGCTCATGACGCTTAGAAGTTATGGATGGCGTGTCGGATCCGGAGGTGGATGGTGATGAAGAATCGGTCTCGTAGTAGACCACCTTCCTCATCTTCTTTTTCTTTTCGCCACTCCGTTGCGACTTGTGTGAAGGGGATTCCTTCCCCTTTCCCTTGTTACGGGACTCTCCCGATGGAGCCTTTCCGTGGCTTGTAACGGGCTTGTCGCTGGTCACCATCTCCTTCTTGGCGTGTTCTCCCGACATCACTTTGAGCGGTTAGGCTCTAATGAAGCACCGGCCTTTGATACCAATTGAAAGTCGCCTAGAGGGGGGTGAATAGGCAAATCTGAAATTTATAAAGTTTAAGCACAACTACAAGCCGGGGTTAGCGTTAGAAAAATAATTGAGTCCAAAAGAGAGAGGGTGAAAACAAATCACAAGCGAATAAAGAGTGTGACACGGTGATTTGTTTTACCGAGGTTCGGTTCTTGCAAACCTACTCCCCATTGAGGTGGTCACAAAGACCGGGTCTCTTTCAA
Source organism: Zea luxurians (assembly GCA_029449295.1). Taxonomy (NCBI): domain Eukaryota; kingdom Viridiplantae; phylum Streptophyta; class Magnoliopsida; order Poales; family Poaceae; genus Zea; species Zea luxurians. Next base: position 76,998 of record JAOPSE010000784.1, read on the forward strand.
CCCTTTCCCTCTCTCAAGTGGTCACTTAGACCGAGTGAGCTTTCTCCTTAATCAAACGGGTCACTTAGACCCCACAAGGACCACTACAAACTTAGTGTCTCTTGCTTTGATTACAAGTGTCTTGAGAATAAGAGTGGGAGAAGAAGAAAACACGATTGAAAACACCAAGCGACAAGAGCGACAAATAACACACGGATCACTCTCTCTCTTAAGTCACTAATCACTAATGATCACTTGTCTTAATTGTGGAACTTGGAGAGATTTGAAGCTTTGATTGTGTCTTTGAATGGATGGCTAGCTCTTGTATTGAATGTAGAGGATTGGAATGCTTGGGTGAAGTGAATGGAGGTGGTTGGGGTTGTATTTATAGCCACCAACCACTTCCTAGCCATTGCTCCAATTCTGCCGACCACGGACGGTCCGCGTGCCTGGTCCGGACGGTCCGCCCTTGTACATCAACGGCTGAAACCGCAACGGTCAGCAGTAATGGCTATATCAACGGCTATAATGCATTAAATGTGTCGTCATATGTCAGATAAAGGCAGTCGCGGACGGTCCGGTCGTGCACCCCGGACAGTCCGCGAGGACGCTATAATTCATTTTACCGAACCCGTCACCTTCGGGTTTTTGGTTCCTCACCTACCGGACGGTCCGCGCCTGAGGCCGGACGGTCCGTGCATGTACTCGGACGGTCCTTGCTTTCCCTCCGGACGGTCCGAAGTATAGACATGGGTTTTTGCATTGGTTCTGTCCGAGGGTCATCCTGGTGTCGCGGACGGTCCGCTGCAAGGGCCCGGACGGTCCGCACTTAGTCTGTTTTCCAAAAAGCTTCTCATGTCGGAATAATCTACGATATTCCAGACAGTCGATTTATAATAGTTGTAGATGAACCTTTGGCACCTGTAGAACATATAATCTAGAGCAAACTAGTTAGTACAATTATTTGTGTTGGACAATTCAACCACCAAAATCATTTAGGAAAAGGTGTAAGCCTATTTCCCTTTCAGATATGAGTTCAAAAGGAGCCTACCCATGTCATTTATAGATTGCTTAGTCGTTCATCCCTCTTTAGCTAGCGAAGTGGTACTATGTGAGAGTGTTACGCAACGTGTGGCTTTTTATCGTGTTAGGATTGATGATTTCTCACAACCCATTTGTTGTGTAATGACTTATTGGTAGGTGAGAAGCCGGAGAGAAACAGATATATGCGCTTTGCATGTGATGCACCACACGCGACACGCAAAACTGATGCTTTAAAAAGTAGAGATTTAAAATTCTTTCTGATCTAACTGGGTCATTACCTCACAGATGGACTGTGAGAAAACGCTCAAGGAAACACAAAGTACTGTCTCGCTAGCTGAAGGAGGACGGATGACTGAGGTTGCCATAAAAAGGGACTCGTCTCCTTTTTAACTCGTACATTTTGACTTTTTCGTTAAGATAAAATGCAATATCTGCATTTTAATATCTGATATGTGGGTCATATGTCCACTTAAATTTTAAATTTATTTTTTATGAGGGAGCGTTTACACTGGTTTGTCACTAGACCTAGGTCGTACAGTCGTTGTACTATACCATTAAATATGATTAGTGTGTCATCGCAACGAACAAACATTGTAGTAGTAATTTAGAACGTATGAGTTTTCCTTTTAAAAAACTTATCTCGCCTTTTATTGATATGCCTAGTGAATAGTTGTCTTGATCAGATCACCTTGTCATTTCCAAAACTAAATAAAGGGTTAGCTCAATCTTAGAATGACCGGTCCAAGTCTCAACCCAATTGAGAGTTGACCAACTCATGAACACAAAAAATACACACAAAGAGGTTATAAAAAACACCATAGATCAAAACAAAAGCTTGAAAATAGGAGCAACTCTCCAAATAGGACATCGTCTAGAGTAAATGTCATAATATGATGATTTGCGGACCATGTCTAGGGACAAAGATTCGGTTTTAACATACACATGAGAGCCCCTGTGTCTTTGCTACTTTTAAACCTGCAAGACAAGCTTTGCCTCTTTGATATATAGTAGTGCGCAAACACATCAGATACATACAGGTTTCGTTGTTATTACATTTGTGTTTATATTTCTATTTGGATCCATAACGTTTTCACCCCTATTGATAGTGGATTACAAGCTCTTGCAACTAAGCTAGTTTCATCATATTCTACATTATAGACCGCAAATTGGAGAATCATAATAGCTTGTTCGGTTAGGTGCGAATTGAGTGAGATTAGAGAGGATTATATCCCCTTCTATTCAAAATTCAGATAGGAGGAGATTTAATCCTCTTCAATCTCCCTCAATCCAGATTAAATCGAACATCAGATTAAATCGAACATTCCCTAATGTGGTAACCATCAATCTCTACTACTTATTAAGGCTGTAAGGGTAGCCTGCCATTTTCTGTTCTGCCTTTTTTCATTTCCTGTTTTGCCCTCATCCCTGTTCGACAGTAAAAAATGAAATCTGTAAGAATTGTGATTAAACTCAAGACCTGCTGCTAGATTAGAGACAACATATCCACCACACCACGTCTTATGTTGTTGTTATAATAGAAGATATGAGAGTTATTAAAAGTATGGTATGGTTGATGCCACACTAAGCCATAATGGCTCCTCTGTCGCTGCTGCCTGGCAAACCATCACATTCTTTGACGCGGGACGTCGAGCAACTCCTGACTTGGGGCACTCCGGTCCCATGTGATAAAATCCCCCATTCCCATTCAGCCATTCCTATCGTGCAAGCCATCACACACTCCGGACGTTGGGCCCACATTGCAGACTACGGGCGCCCACGTGACAGCCACCCTTAGTTTTGCACACACCGGACCCACGTCTGCTCGCGCAAAAAGTTGCCTCAATTTGACACTGGCAAGAGCATCTGACCATGATTGCTTTCTCTGAAGAAGGAAGGCTTATAAGCTGGTAGAAGCTATGTTGGTTGGCCGGTATGGTCATAAAAATGTGCAAGCGGTGACGACGATATAGGTCGCGTGGGCTGTGTTTCTTTGGTGCGGCCCAAGTAGCTGCCAGGAGGCCGCACGCTTCTTACCCTGACCCAGCTTGGCTTTAGGGTTAGTCTCCCTTGCTTTCTCTGCCCAATGATCCCTCGCCCTCTAGCTCTTCCTGCTAGAGCCGTCTCCGTCCCGTGCTCTCCTGTTCATCGTCGATCTCAGCCATCTCAGGAGCACCCGCTCACTCCTAGACGCCCGCACAAAGGAATCCCCCACGATCTCCCTCCAAACTGCCCACTCCCTCCATGATCTCCCCCTCTAGCTCATGATCCCTCCACCCGCCCCCACCCCCTGCCTGCCACGCCCATGGGCGTAACAAGCCAACAACCCACACTCGGCCCTGCTACCCCGATTCGTCGCCATAAATCCGCTACCTCCTCCTCGAGTCTTGCTTGATCGCCCCATGCTCGACCGGTCGACCGGACGGAAGGGCAGCCCCGACCGTGACCACAGCGCGATGTGTGACGAGTGAGGGCGGTGGCGGGGGTTGCGACCAACGACGGAGAGCCACACAAAGAAGCCCATCGGTGATGTTTTCCTCAAGGTTCGCTCGCTCATTCCTTCCTTCCTTGTGCTATTGGCGTGTGATCCTAGCTAGCGCTCTCTTGATTTCATCCTTATCCACGTGAATCCTAGATCACACTGCATGCAGATCGGATTACTGGAAGGCTGGACGAGCTGCTCGCATTCACTGGTGCACGGTGTGGGAGCTAAGAGCTCCGTTCCTATGGCCGGGCCCCACCTCTCTGAGGCCCTTGTGCAGATACGCAGAGGTAGTGTCCCCTAATTTGTTTGTCATGTCCCCTAATTTGTTTCTCAGAGCTACTTGAGGATGTCAATGAGGTATGGCTCCGCTGGTTCATCAGTATTCAGTAATGTAGGGTACCATAATTAGGGGTACCCCCAACGCTCCTAATCATGGCTGGTAAACACCCTCAGACCAACTGACGGGTGCGGTTCAAGCCAAGACTTCGTCTACCCGAGGGACACGATCTCACCCGAGCCCAGCCTCGGGTTGGAACCATAGTCCCAGACGAGTTCACGCCTCGCTCGAGGGCCTCCTCAGACAGCGGGCGCCCCCTCGGCTCTCGCGAGGCCCGGCTCGGGCAGGCTTCGTTGTGAAGCAACCTTGGCCATACCGCCTCACCAACCGACCGCTTCGCAGGCGCATTAAATGCAGGGGATGCCTGACGCCATATCCTGACACACGTGCCTCAGCCGGCTAGGCCGAAGTGACCGCAGTCACTTCGCCCCTCTTCTTTACTGTCCGATATGATAGGAAAACAGCGCCGCTCGCTCCGCTCCGACTGTCGTGTCAGCCACCCCGGCAACGACTGACAACAAGTAACGATCAACCACCGAGTTCAAGCCTCGGGCGCAACCGGAAGCTCCGCCTCGCCCGACCTCACGCTCCAGCCTCGGGAGGAGGTCTCCGCCTCGCCCGACCTTAGGCTCCAGCCTCGGGAGGAGGTCTCCGCCTCGCCCGACCCCCGGACTCGGCCTCGACCCCGGTCTCGGGAGGAATCGCGTCCTCGCCCGACCCCCGGACTCGGCCTCGACCCCGGTCTCGGGAGGAATCGTGTCCTCACCCGACCCCGGCCTCGGCCTCAAGAGAAGTCTCCGCCTCGATCGACCCTGGGCTTGGACTGACCGCACTAATAGGGGATGCATCATTTCCCTATTCCTAGCCTGCTCAGGCTACAAGGAATAAGACTGGCGTCCCATCTGGCTTACCCCGGTGACGGGTAATGATGGTGCCCCGCGTGCGCCATGACGCCGGTGGCTCTCAGCCCCTTACGACAACAAGGAGACGTCAGCAAGGTCCTCGCCGCACTGCCAGCTGTGCTCCTACAGGACTCAGGCGCTCCTCCGGCGGCCATGCCATCACATGTACAGGGCCCAAGCTCTCCCCCAACGGCCACGTTGGCATGTACACAGGGCTTAGGCACTCCACTGCCGGACACGTTAGCGCATAGCTACGCCCCCCGTTGTACGTCTAGACTCTCTCCTTGCCTCTATAAAAGGGAGATCCAGGGCTACCCTAAGGGGGGTTCGCGCGAGGGAAGCGGCGGACCGGCTCTGTGTCCCTCTCTCTCTCTCGCGCGCGCGACGTGCTTGTAACCCCTACTGCGAGCGGCACCCCTGGTGCAGGATAATACAAGGCTTGTCCCACATCTTGTGTTCCATCCCGCGCCAACTCATCTAGGCAGGGACACGCAGCGACAATTCACTCATCGGTCCAGGGACCCCCCGGGGTCGAAACGCCGACAGTTGGCGCGCCAGGTAGGGGCCTGTTGCGTGTTAATGAACACCTTCCCGTTGAGATCTAGATGGGGAGTCTTCAGCAACCTCTCTAGCCCGAGATGGTGCTCCGCTTCGGAAGTCTCGAGTTCATGTCACTCGATGGCAGCTACGACATGGTACTCCTCCCCTGCGGCGTGACGACAACGACGGTCTCCGACTCGCCCGGCGGCGGCGAGCTCTACGACAGCATCTCCCCGCGGCAGAAGAGGAGCACTCCGGTCGTCCTCGCCACCCTCCTCGACGGAGGAGGCGGAGACGAGGCAACCATGGCCACACAGGAGGTGGCACCTTGTCGGCTGTCGCACCAGAGCGAGTCGACGACGTCGGCACTCCCCCAGGGACATGTCGGACTGATGACGCCAGCACCCTCGCAAAGGACCTGCTGGGCGTTACCCTCGTACCTGAGATGACGGTGTGCTCCGCCCCCGACGCGACTTCACCACCGTCCAACGACCAAGAGGTACCGTTCGTTTTCCATCCCATACCTTTTCGGTTTAGCTTCGATCCACATAGCGACCCCGCTATGGTGAGCGCCTTCGTAAAGGCGTATCCAAACCTTCCGGGGTACCACATGTGGTCGACCTAGGACCGACTAACAGCCGTCTCAACCTTCGGACTGGTGGGTTCTGAGGAAGAGGACGACCCCGACTCCGGTTGGGATTTCTCTGCCCTCAATGACCCCAGTGCCATGCGGGGCTTCAAGTCCGCATGTGACCACTGCCTCTTCGGTTGTTCTAACGATGGCCATGACCTTGGCGACGAGGGTTACGGCCCAAGTCGTGAATGTTTCTACGTCGATCTGGGAGATCACAACGAAGGCAACCACCTTGGTATGCCAGAGGTTGACTATCCCCCTGGGCCCTCATCTCGCGTTGACATCCCATGAGAGCTAGCTGTGGTCCTAGTCCCTGCGGGGGGTCAGGACATACAACTTGAGCAAATCCGTGAGATGCAGGCCTGGGTCGACGGGGAAGCCGGCCAGCTTGTACAGCTCCGACAGAACATCGAACAGGAGTGGGCAGGCCGATCACTCGCGGAAAAAGCCTATCATTGGGCCCAGGACATCCGGCGCTGCATCATCGACAATGCCAGGGCAGCGCTACCTCCGGTCGTCAGCGGGTCCGGCCAGGACCTAGCTGCAGCGGCGATGCTGCTTCGGGCCATGCCGGAGCCATCCACCACCGAGGGACAGCGTATCCAGGGCAAACTCAAGAATCTCCTAGAAGGTGCCACGGTTCGACGAGCCGAGAGCTCTGCCTCCCGCAGGCGAGCTGACCCCTCGAAGCATCACGTGGTGTCCTCCCGGTGCATTCGGGAAGCCTCAGTCCATCCCGAGCGTACACGGGACGAGGCGCCCGTCGCCCGGGAACGCCTCGGCAACGAGCACCACCATCTCGACCATCGAGCCCGCCTCGACGAGAAGGCGCGCCGAGGCTACCATCCTAGGCGCGGGGGACGCTGCAACAGCAAGGAGGATCACAATCCTTCACCCGAACCACGTTGTCCATGAGTTTTCAGCCGGGCCATACGACGAGCGCCGTTCCCTGCCCGTTTCCGAGCCCCGACTACTATCACCAAGTACTCGGGGGAGACGAGGCCGAAGTTGTGGCTCGCAGACTACCGACTGGCATGCAAGTTGGGAGGGCAGATGATGACAACCTCATCATCCGTAATCTACCCCTTTTCCTCTCCGACGCCGCCCGAGCCTGGCTGGAGCATCTGCCTCCTGCGTAGATCTCCGTCTGGGACGATCTGGTCAGAGCTTTCGCGGGGAACTTCCAAGGCACGTACGTGCGCCCTGGGAACTCGTGGGACCTCCGAAGCTGCCGCCAGCAGCCAGGGGAGTCCCTCCGAGAGTACATTCGGCGGTTTTCAAAGCAGCGCACCGAGCTGCCCAACGTTACCGACTCGGATGTCATTGGGGCTTTCCTTGCCGGCACCACATGCCGAGACCTGGTGAGCAAACTGGGGCACAAGACTCCCACCCACGCGAGCGAACTGATGGACGTCGCCACCAAGTTCACCTCGGGTCAAGAGGCGGTCGAAGCCATCTTCCGGAAGGACAAGCAGCCTCAGGGGGAGCCGAAGACAGACGCCCCTGAGGCGTCCGCCCAGCGGGGCACGAAGAAGAAGGCTAAAAGCAAGTCGCGAGCGAAGCGCGATGCCGCAGACGCGAATCTCGTCGCTGCGGCCGAGCACAGGAACCCTCGGAAACCTCCTGGAGGGGCCAGCGCGTTCGACCAGATGCTCAAAGAGCCGTGCCCCTATCACCAGGGGCCTGTCAAGCACACACTCGAAGAATGTGTCATGCTCCGACGCTACTTCCATAAGACCGGGCCCCCGGCGGAGGATGGCAAGGGCCATGACAACGACAAGAAGGAGGGCGGCAAGGAAGAGGGATTCCCGGAAGTCCATAACTGCTTCATGATCTACGACGGGCAGGCGGTGAACGCCTTGGCTCGGCACCGCAAGCAGGAGCGCCGGGAAGTCTGCTTGGTGAAGGTGGCGGCGCCAGTCTACCTAGACTAGTCTGACAAGCCTATCACCTTCGACCAAGGCGACCACCCTGACTTCGTGCCAAGCCCGGGAAGGTACCCGCTCGTTGTCGATCCGATCATCGACAATGTAAGGCTCTCCAAGGTCCTCATGGACGGAGGCAGCAGCCTTAACATCATCTACGCCGAGACCCTGGAACTCTTAGGGGTTAATCGGTCCAAAGTCCGGGCTGGTGCGGCACCCTTACACGGGATCGCACCTGGGAAGCGAATCCTACCCCTCGGACGGATTGAATTACCCGTCTGCTTCGGAACTCCCTCTAACTTCAAAAGGAAGCTCTCACATTTGAGGTCGTCGGGTTCCGAGGAACCTACCATGCGGTGTTGGGAAGACCATGCTACGCCAAGTTCATGGCCGTCCCCAACTACACCTACCTCAAGCTCAAGATGCCGGGCCCGAATGGGATCATCACCGTCGAATCCATGTACCGCCACGCGAACGAATGCGACGTGGAGTGCGTGGAGTACGCCGAGGCTCTCACCGAGTCCGAGGCCCTCATCGCCGACCTAGAACGCCTCTCCAAGGAGGCGCCCGACGCGAAGCGGCACGCCGGCAACTTCGAACTAGTTGAGGCGGTCAAGATCGTCTCTCTCGACCCTAGCAACGACGCCAGCAAGCAAGTTCGGATCGGCTCCAAGCTCGACCCCGAACAGGAAGCAGTGCTCATCAACTTTCCCTGTGCAAACGCCGAAGTCTTTGCGTGGAGTCCCTCGGACATGCCCAGCATACCGAGGGATGTCACCGAGCACTCACTGGACATCAAAGCTGGAGCCCGACCCATGAAGCAAACCCTGCGCCATTTTGACGAAGAAAAGCGCAGGGCCATAGGCGAGGAGATCCACAAGCTACTCGCGGCAGGGTTTATCAAAGAGGTATTCCATCCTGAATGGTTAGCTAACCCTGTTCTTGTGAGGAAGAAGGATGGGAAATGGAGGATGTGTGTAGACTACACAGGTCTAAACAAAGCATTTCCGAAAGTTCCCTACCCTCTACCTCGCATCGATTAAATTGTGGACTCCACTGCTGGGTGTGAAACCCTATAATTCCTCGATGCCTACTCAAGCTATCACCAAATCAAGATGAAAGAGTCCGACCAGCTCGTGACTTCTTTCATCACACCTTTTGGCATATACCGTTACACCACAATGCCATTTGGGTTGAGGAATGCAGGCGCCACTTACCAGAGGTGCATGAACCACGTGTTCGGAGAACACATCGGCAGAACGGTCGAGGCTTACGTCGACGACATCGTTGTCAAGACGATGAGAGCCTCTGACCTCCTCTCTGACCTTGAAGCGACATTCAAGTGTCTGAGAGCGAAAGGCGTGAAACTCAATCCCGAGAAGTGTGTCTTCGAAGTCCCCCGAGGCATGCTCCTTGGATTCATCGTCTCCGAGCGGGGCATCGAGGCCAACCCAGAGAAGATCGCGGCCATCACCAACATGGGACCGATCAAAGATTTGAAAGGAGTACAGAGGGTCATGGGATGCCTTGTGGCTCTGAGCCGCTTCATCTCATGCCTTGGCGAGAAAGGCTTGCCTCTGTACCGCCTCTTAAGGAAGGCCGAGTGCTTCACTTGGACCCCCGAGGCCGAGGAAGCCCTCAAAAACCTTAAGGCGCTCCTTACGAACACACCCATCCTGGTGCCCCCCGCTGTAGGAGAAGCCCTTGTGATCTACGTAGCCGCGACTACTCAGGTGGTCAGCGCCGCGATCGTAGTCGAGAGACGAGAAGAAGGGCATGCACTGCCCGTCCAGAGGCCAGTCTACTTCATCAATGAAGTGCTTTCCGAGACCAAAGCTCGCTACCCACAGATCCAGAAGCTGCTCTACACAGTGATCCTGACACGGCGAAAGTTGCGACACTACTTCGAGTCTCATCTGGTAACTGTGGTGTCATCCTTCCCCCTGGGGGAGATCATCTAGTGCCGCGAGGCCTCGGGTAGGATAGCAAAGTGGGCGGTTTAGCTTATGGGCGAAACACTATCATTCGCTCCTCGGAAGGCCATAAAATCCTAGGTCTTGGCAGACTTCCTAGCTGAGTGGACTGACACCCAGTTACCGACAACTCCAATCCAGCCCGAGCTCTGGACCATGTACTTCGATGGGTCACTCATGAAAATAGGAGCGGGCGCTGGCCTGCTCTTCGTTTCACCCCTCGGAAAGCATCTCCGCTACGTCATTCGCCTCCATTTTTCGGCATCAAACAACGTGGCAGAGTACAAAGCACTGGTTAACGGGCTACGCATCGCCATCGAGCTAGGGGTCCGACGCCTCGACGCTCGAGGCGACTCGCAACTCGTCATCGACCAAGTCATGAAGAACTCTCACTACCGTGACCGGAGGATGGAAGCCTACTGCGACGAAGTCTGACGCCTGGAAAACAAGTTCTACGGGCTGGAGCTCAACCACATCGCCCGACGGTACAACGAGACTGCGGACGAGCTGGCGAAAATAGCCTCGGGGCGAACGACGGTTCCCCCGGACGACTTCTCTAAAGACCTACGTCAACCATCCGTCAAGATCGGCGACGCGCCCGAGCCTGAGGAAGCCTCGGCCCAGCCCGAGGTACACTCGGCCGAGCCCGAGGTACCCTCGGCCGCACCCGAGGCACCCTCGGCCATCGAGCAAGAGGCCTTGCCCGTCAAAAGGAACAGAATGGGGTCACGCCAGATCCGAACTGGCAGACCCCGTACCTGGGATATCTCCTCCGAGGAGAGCTTCCAATCGACAAGACCAAAGCTCGGCGGCTGGCTCGGCGCGCTAAGTCATTCGTCTTGCTGGGTGATGAAAAAGAGCTCTATCACCGCAGCCCATCGGGCATCCTCCAACGATGCATATCTATCTCCCAAGGACAAGAGCTGTTGCAAGAAATACACTCGGGGGCTTGCGGCCACCATGTAGCGCCTCGAGCCCTCGTGGGGAATGCCTTCCGACAAGGTTTCTACTGGCCAACCGCGGTGGCCGATGCCACTAGGATTGTGCGCCCCTGCCGGGGGTGTCAATTCTACGCAAAGCAGACGCATCTGCCCGCTCAGGCCTTGCAGACGATACCCATCACCTGGCCATTTGCTGTGTGGGGTCTATACCTCGTCGATCCCTTGCAGAAGGCACCCAGGGGCTTCACGCACCTGCTGGTCGCTATCGACAAATTCTCCAAGTGGATCGAGGTCCGACCCCTAAACAGCATCAGGTCCGAGCAGGCGGTGGCATTCTTCACCAACATCATCCATCGGTTCGGGGTCCCAAACTCAATCATCACCGACAATGGCACGCAGTTCACCGGAAAAAAGTTCATGGACTTCTGCGACGACCACCACATCCTTGTGGACTGGGCCGTCGTAGCTCATCCCATGACGAATGGGCAGGTGGAGCGTGCCAACGGTATGATTTTGCAGGGGCTCAAACCAAGGATCTACAATGACCTCAACAAGTTCGGCAAGCGGTGGATGAAAGAGCTACCCTCGGTAGTCTGGAGTCTGAGGACGACGCCGAGCCACGCCACGGGTTTTACGCCGTTCTTTCTAGTCTATGGGGCCGAGGCCGTCCTCCCCACAGACTTAGAATACGGGTCCCCGAGGACCAAGGCGTACGACGACCGAAGCAACTAGACCAGCCGAGAAGACTCACTGGACCAACTCGAGGAGGCTCGGGACGTCGCCCTACTACATTCGGCATGGTACCAACAGTCGCTGCGGCGCTACCACACCCGAAGCGTTCGGTCCCGAGGCTTCCAAGTGGGAGACTTGGGGCTTCGCCTGCAACAGGACGCCCGAGGGCGCCACAAGCTCACTCCTCCCTGGGAAGGGCCCTTCATCATTGCCAAGATCTTGAAGCCCGAAACATACAAGCTGGCCAACGACCAAGGCAAGGTCTACAGCAATGCTTGGAACATCCAACAGCTACGTCGCTTCTACCCTTAAGATGTTTTAAGTTGTTCACGTACCTCGTTTACATACACAAAGTCTAACCATCAAGGAAGGGTCGGCCTTGCCTTAGCAAAGCCCGACCCTCCCTCGGGGGCTAGAAGGGGGTAACCCCCTCTGCGTCAAAATTTTCCTCAGAAAAATTGTCTACCAAAACATCCTTCGTGCTTTCGACTTCTGTATTGATAGCGGGATCCTGAGAACGACAAGAGTACACGTAAGCGGCAAGGCCGACCGAGCCGAGGAACTCCTATGCCTCCGGGATACGGATACCTCACTCATCACCTTTCGCGAGAAGTAACTCACGCTCGGATAAGCGATCCTGCTACCAAACAAGTCCTAACACTCGGGTAGAAAACGACTTTCGCGCCTTCTCGACTGTACCAATAATGGAATCCTTTAACCAAATGAGAGCGCACGTAAGCCGCAAGGCCGACCGAGCCGAGGGACTCCTACGCCTCCGGGATACGGATACCTCACTCATCACCTTCCGCGAAAAGTAACTCTCATTCGGGTAAACGATTCTGCTATTGACAGACAAGTCGTGATGCTCAAAACAAGAGGAGAGAAGACACAACTTTTTAAACACGATGATAAAGTGTTTAGGCCTCGGCGGCCGCGAAAAAGCATGCGCATGCTACAGACAAACTATTCCTGCAGGTTCGGGCATCGACAGGGGGAGCAGCAGCACCCTCGGCGTTGTTTCCACCCTCGGCGGAACCAGACCCGGCCTCGGACGGCGACCCGGGCAAAAGGACCTCCACCTAAGGGAGGATGCCAACACAGCGCCAGTAGATGTCTTGGCCAAGCTCCAGCAACTGCTACCACATCTTCCTCGGCCTGGGAAGCCGCCATCTCTCGGGCCGACGAAGTCTCCTTCTGAGCCGACTCCGCGTCTGTCCGCGCTAACACCACTGCCTCCGGCTCCAGCTCATCGCAGAGCAGCCGAGGGTTCCAAAAACTAAGCAAGGGAAGCCTAGAGCGGCAAGGCCAACAGAGCTGAGGGACTCCTACGCCTCCGGGATACGGACACCTCACTCGTCACCTTCCGCGAAAGGCAACCGACACTCGGTTAAGTGGTTTGGCTAGCCAACAGACAAGTCCCAGCGCTCGGAATGAGGAAGACACACAGCTTCGTCCTCGAATACCCAAATGTTCAGGCCTCGACAGCCACAAAGAACAAACATATATACCTGGGGTAACTATGCTACACAGACTTAGACGTCGGCAGAACCCTCGGTGGCTCTCCCGACCTACGACAAATGTCTAAGTACTTGAAGTGGTTACATTTTGCTCCGGCAAAAACCCGTTATATCTCCTTACAAATGGGACTCCGGTTCCGCTCCCGCGGGTATGAACAACCTCCATACCAGGAGGCCTGCAGGATGACAAACTCCGGGTGGCCCGCCGGCGACCTCTGCAGCAGCGGCGATGGCCCCAGGGCGAACACCACCGCTGGAAGGCTCTCGTTCGTATCCCCTCACGGGGGGGACGAGAACCAGCCATTAAAGCCGAAGAGCCGGAGGCCCGGAGCGTAGGTGACGCCGACGATCTCGTCGGCGGAGAAACCTTCTCCGACTGCCGCCACCACAGCACCGACGGCGGCGTCCACCTACCCACCAACACCGCACCAGCGAGCGCCGGCCGCCCCAAAGCGCACCGGCAGGTCCTCACTCCCGTCCTCGCCACAAAAACGAGAATGGGACAGTCCCAGAACACAAGTACCACCCTCGCGGCGTACAACGTGTTGTGAGACCCTCTAGTGCAGCCGGCCACAGTCGCCCAGGCAGAGGACGGAATGCTGCACCCTGGCCAGGCAGCAGCAGTTCGCCTTCCCTCGCATGGCCGGAGGACGCCTCCTCCGCAGAGCTGGAGGATGGTTTCCAGCCCCAGATGCCGGAGGAAGAGGCGGGACACCAGCCTACGCAGAGGCGAACCCCGGCTCAGCTCTCCCTCCGCCTCAGCCCGGATGACGAAGATCCTTGAAGTTGAGGGCGGGGCGGAGGCCGCAGCCCGGCTTGCTTCTCCCCACCAAACTGCCCATTGGTGAGGGAATGCAGCCGGGCTGCACGACGAAAATCCTTGAAGCCGAGCAATGACTAAAAGGTGCTGATCTCCACGAGGCCGCGCTCCTCCAACGACAGCAAGAGCAAGGTGGCGCTAGGGCACCCCATTCGGGGGCTCAAAAGGTGGAAGGGCGCAAGGCATGAGGGGAGGACGAAGGCATGGCCACTGCCTAGGGGATCGATCCCCCTTTTATAGGCAGACCTCCTCGCTTGCACCCCTTAGCGTCACGGGCGAAATCCCCACTAACATCCTCCAGGGTTCTCCCCCCCATGACACGGGGGCTGGGACCCACACGTCATACGAGCTGATCCGAAGCACAAAGAAGGCGAACCGCCGCACGCGAGGCATGTAACCGTCCCGCGGTTATAGGCGCTCTCCCATCTTCGCAGGAACCGGTGGTCGAAAGGGTGGACTGCCACGCGACGGGCATCCAACTGCACCGCAACCGTGCGCCCCTTCGGCTCCATCCACATCTGGTGGACCAGCGCAAAGGAAGCGGGCCCGCATGTCATGTAACCGGCGCGCCGGTTACGACGTGCAAGAAGCTACACCGCCACTCGTGCCAATGCGGCGCCTCCTCGACTGCGGAACCAGTACCGCGACTCGTGGTAGCCCTGCGCATGACCCAATAGTGCCAATTAAAGGCGACGACCACGGGTCAGTCAGCCGTGGGGTAGGCACGACGGTTGGCATGGTCAAAAGTGGGCCGGCAGTAACTGCAGCGGCAGACGAGCGAAGGCAGCGGTCAAGTCACCTGCAGGCTCGCGACCCCTCCTGAAGCGACGGGAGAGCCCTCTCCCACGGAGTGAAGACGACGCGCCCGTGCCCCGTTCCTCGAACGGCTCGCACGCGCAACGGGCGCCACGCGAATTGCCCGTCCCGTCGCATTAACTCCCCAACGGAGCAGGCGACACCTCTGGCAGGCGAGGCGGGCGTCGCTTCTCCTTCGCCATAATGACCACGTCAAAAAAGGTGCGCCACCTTATTTAAATTCATATCCTTCCCCTCTTCCTCTCTCTCTCTTGCCACAGGGACCGGGAAAGGGGACGTTGTGGAAAGGATCCTTCTCGGCGAAGGAAGCGGGCCCCGAGCCCTCCTACTAATCAGGGGTTCGAAGGCTAGCCCCTCGGAAAGGTTTTGACAGCCGCCGCAGAGCACTCGGACTTCAAGCCCATTACTGATCAGGGGTTCGAAGGTTGGCCCCTCGGAAGGGTTCGACAGCCGCCCAGAGCGCCCGGGCTCCGTGCCCACTACTGATCAGGGGTTCGTAGGCTGACCCCTCGGAAGGGTTCGACAGTCGCCCCAGAGCACGCAGAGTGAGGGATGACTTTGGGTACGTTCGATACATAACCAAGGCTCGGGCTACGCTCCCGAGGTACCCTAGGACATTTCCGAGACCGGCGGGAACGATTTGTAACGAAATCCCACCGGAGGGAAGCATCGAGCCCTCGGACCCTGTCGAAGGGGTCTAGGTCCGGCGAATCACCCACAGGTACTTTTGGAGCGCGCCTCTAGGCCACCAGCCGACCCCTAACGAACGGGGCACGGGTGTCCACTCGGATCATCCATTAGCAGCTCACTGGAAACACGGTGTTCGGCGCCCTCCGAGGGCAACATGGCGCCTTCCCCCCTCCTCCTTGCGGAAAGGCGACGCAGGGGCGTATAATAAAAGTCGGGAAAGTCCTTGATCGTCCTCTCGCTCCGTGCAGAGGCTCGGGGGCTGCTCTCGCACCCGGCTACGGCCAAAACTGTTGACAGCGTCAACAAACCAGCCTGATAACATGGAACCCGACCACGCACCCGGGCTACTGCCGGGCCACATGAGGGAACGATTAGACCGGCCGAAGCACCACGAAAAGCATTCAGACCTCAGATGAGTCAAACCACTCCTCCGAGGCCTCGGGGGCTACACCCGGTGGGTGCGCTCGCACGCACCCACCAGAACAAGGCAAAAACCGAGAAAGGCCGGTCCCCTCACCGAAAACGCGGCAAAAGCCTCCAAGCGAGTACCATCACTCCCTTCGAGGCTCGGGGGCTACTGTCGGGTACCATAATTAGGGGTACCCCCAACGCTCCTAATCATGGCTGGTAAACACCCTTAGACCAACTGACGGGTGCGGTTCAAGCCAAGACTTCGTCTACCCGAGGGACGCGATCTCATCTGAGCCTAGCCTCGGGTTGGAACCGTAGTCCCAGACGAGTTCACACCTCGCCCGAGGGCCTCCTCAGACAGTGGGCACCCCCTCGGCTCTCCTGAGGCCCGGCTCGGGCAGGCTTCATTGTGAAGCAACCTTGGCCATACCGCCTCACCAACCACCGCTTCGCAGGCGCATTAAATGCAGGGGATGCCTGACGCTGTATCCTGACACACGCGCCTCAGTCGGCCAGGTCGAAGTGACCGCAGTCACTTCGCCCCTCTTCTTTACTGCCCGATATGACAGGAAAACAGCGCCGCTCGCTCTGCTCCGACTGCCGTGTCAGCCACCCCGACAACGACTGACAACAAGTCACGATCAACCACCGAGTTCAAGCCTCGGGCGCAACAGGAAGCTCTGCCTCGCCCGACCTCACGCTCCGGCCTCGGGAGGAGGTCTCCGCCTCGCCCGACCCCGGTCTCGGGAGGAATCGCGTCCTCGCCCAACCCCGGCCTCGGCCTCAAGAGGAGTCTCCGCCTCGACCGACCCTGGGCTCGGACTGATCGCGCTAATAGGGGATGCATCATTTTCCTATTCCTAGCCTGCTCAGGCTATAAGGAACAAGACCGGCGTCCTATCTGGCTTACCCCGGCGACGGGTAATGATGGTGCCCCGCGTGCGCCATGACGCCGGTGGCTCTCAGCCCCTTACGACAGCAAGGAGACGTCAGTAGGGTCCTCGCCGCGCTGCCAGCTGTGCTCCTACAGGACTCAGGCGCTCCTCCGGCGGCCACGCCATCACATGTACAGGGCCCAAGCTCTCCCCCAACAGCCATGTTGGCATGTACACAGGGCTTAGGCACTCCACTGCCGGACACGTTAGCGCATAGCTACGCCCCCCATTGTACGTCTGGACTCTCTCCTTGCCTCTATAAAAGGGAGATCCAGGGCTACCCTGAGGGGGGTTTGCGCGAGGGAAGCGGCGGACGGGCTTTGTGTCCCTCTCTCTCTCTCTCTCTCTCTCTCTCTCTCTCTCTCTCTCTCTCTCTCTCTCTCTCTCTCTCTCGCGGCGCGCTTGTAACCCCTACTGCGAGCGGCACCCCTGGTGCAGGATAATACAAGGCTTGTCCCACATCTTGTGTTCCATCCCGCGCCAACCCATTTGGGCAGGGACACGCAGTGACAATTCACTCGTCGGTCCAGGGACCCCCCGGGGTCGAAACGCCGACAAGTAATTACAAGGCATTATGAGTTAGCGTGCTCCCTCCTGCAAAGCTAGCTAAATGTGGTTATCAGGTCTCAATAAGTATCTATTTTTAAAAGTATAAATTGTTATAGCCATACATGCAAGTCTTTGTTTTGGAAATAACCAAAGGTTCTGAACCTGCATTGTGCTAACTCGTCAATCATTCCTAAAATGTGATTCCTTTTTTCATTCAGAGTTCGGTTGGACAAATTAAGGTGGATTGAGATCTTAGTTGTTAAGGTAGAAGCAAAAGCACCACCACTGAATCCTGTACTTTAAACGGTGATAGCAGCAGTTGCGGACTTGGTGATAGCAGCAGCTGCGATCTCCAATATTCTAGGGCATGTTTGCCTCCCTCTTCTAAACTTAGAGATCTAAAAGCTTTAGAATGTTTTAGCTTTCTTTTGATGTCCAAATCTCTAATGTAAGGTGGACTAAAGGTTAAAGCCAACTTTAGACCACCTGATGCATATAAGGAAGAAGGGTCCATATGCACCATTCTCTGTGGCATAGCAAAATCGAGCTCGATGTCCTTGAACATTGATCGAGATAATATTAGTCAGTACTGAATTTAATTTTAATGACAAGTTTGTAATGGGTAGGATAATAAGGGATATGTTACAGGTTGTTGGTTTCTTGGATGAATATGCTGCTGCATAGGGTTAGGCCTGAAAGGAGAAACAGAACATGATTGGTTTTTGTAGCTCTCCTCCCCTCATCTCTCCATGGGATTGGAATATATATATAACTTTGTGAGTTTATATGGAAAGCAATAGATATTGTTTATTTTCTCTCTTATCTTCTCTCCTCTCCTCTCCTCTCTATGCCATATTACTGCTTTTAAACTAAGGCGACACTGCTAGAGACACTATTATATGTCAAGTTCATATATTAAGAATTTGAACTCTAGCCTATTGATGATGATAATTGTTTATTGTCTAAAATTCCTCTATTTGACCTCTATAGATGTCTGAAATTCCTAAACATTATGTCCATGTTTGTGTGTTAATATTTTTTGGTCATTATGTCATGAGTTTGTGTTAATAATCTGAATAATAAAGCATGTGGTAGGCACCATTATGTCTAAAATTCCTATACACATTGCTTATGATTGTTTGAGGATCACACCTGTCTTAAGTTTTTATATTAATAATCTGAATAGTAAGGTTCGTTGTACCTTGTAACACTTGAGTTTAGTTGTTGGCTCTGAACTCTAAAAAAATATTTTTTTTACCAAATACAACATTAGATGTAATTTTACTACTGTGATTAAGTTGTATCACATATTCGCAGTAGTATTATTGTGTTCTTCAAGCAAGTCAATTACAGTGAGCTTTTAGTCATGAATTTATAGTAGTCTATGAAAGATCATTCTTGAATTTTTGCCTTTAAATTGTCTTGTTAAATCTTGTATACTACACTACTAGGTGAGTGCTCGTGCGTCACAGGCCCGAGTTTCTCTTCAACGTCATCCCGAACGGCTCGTGGATGTCGTCCTCCATCTCATAACAGTATAACACACATTTGTATATATAAGTTACCGAGCTATTATATGATTCCGTTGCAACGCACGGGCACTGAGCTAGTAACAAATTATGAGACAAACGGGGCCTTTTTCTTTCTTCGCCTAACCACGACATTTGCAAACTAGGCTCAATACTAGTGCGTCAACCGTGTGCTAGGTCATGAGATACACCGTTTTGGATTTTAAATTTAGCAAAAAAATGTAAATATTATAAATTTTTTATGCCAATTTTTTGTAAATACTATGAATTATATGAAGGCCTTCCACTGAAACCAAATTTCAAAATACGCAATGAATTTCAAACTAAAAATCATAGAAGTTTCAAAAAATTACCAAAAAAAGAAAAGAAACCGATATATCAGCCAGGATTACCGATTAGCCACTTCCAAAAGACGATAAATCGATGTGTATGACTGATTACGTGGTACCCAAGTAGGTGTTAGGGTTTGGTGGTTTTTTCCTGCTTTTCACTAGAGATATTTTTAAATTATCACTGCTACATATAATATGGGCTAACAATAGTTGTAATAATAAATCACTAGAACATTAGGTGCCCTTTGGACACCCTATAATTATTTGAAGGCAAAAACTTTTGTCCTCATTAGATAGTCATTGGTGTAAAAATATTAAATAGTAATACTAAGATGTAACCAAAAAATTAGTTCTTAAAGCCATTGTCATCAACCCAACTCCCAAAAGTTAATAGATTTAACAAAAAATGGTATAAAAGTTCGATACAATGTTAATAGATTTAACAGTAACTCAATCAATTTTACATGTGTATATGACATGATATATAGGTCTATCAAGTATTTACAAGTGTATTGTATCTTCAATGTTATTTGTGAACTATAAAAGTGAGACATGTAATGTATTTGAACCATGAAACCGTGTCGTGCGATGTATTTGAACCACTAATTAAATGTGTTATTGGACTTGTGATAACTATTTGAAGATTTTTTGCTGAAACCAAATTTCAAAATACGCAATGGATTTCAAACTAAAAATAATCTAAGTGTAGGACTAATAAATCGATGTGTAGAACTAATTAGTCGGTGGTCGAATAGGAGTAGAGGGATTTTTTTCTCTTTTCACTTGAAATCTTTTTAAATTGCCATGACTAAATATTGCTATTAAACTTGCGATAACATTTGGAATATTTTTTTGTTCAATTGTTGAGATCTAAACATGTTTTTATTTCTCATGTGTTGTCGGCTTTATCGTTCTGGAACCGATAAATTGGCCGTATCAACCGATAAATTGGTCATATCAGCCGATAAATCCATGTCAAACCGAGCAAATTTGAAAAATAATTTGAATTTGGATTTAACATGTTTTTACTGATTTACACCGATAAATCGCAATTAATTGCTAATCAGTCCTAGCCGGTATTTGAAGCCCCACTTTGGTGAACCCTGCTCCACTAGGGATGGCAACGGGGAATTCCCCGTCGGGTTTTAGCTCCCCAAACCCGTTCCCGCGACAAAAAAAATTCCCCACGGGGATCCCCACGAACGCTTGCGGGGGACATTTCTTCCCCATCCCCGTTCCCCGCGGGGATAAATCCCCGTCGGGGATCCCCATCCCCGCTTAAATTATAATTAAATCGTACTTCATTTATTATTAATGTAAAATATTGTCACTTATACACATTGTTAGATGTAAAATTCATTATGTGCACATTAAAATCAATGTATTTGTACAACGGGTGATCTCTTGATAAGGTAATTCTTTACTTTTATCATTAACTATTACATAAAAACATTGTCACATGTAAGTTTAATGGGTCCCCGCGGGGAACGGGCTTCCTCATCCCCGTTCTCGTTTACCCGTCGGGGGAGAACTTTTCCCCATTTACATCCCCGTGGGGGAAGAAACTTCTCATCCCCATCCCCTAATAGAGAAATTCCCCGTGGGGAATCGGAGATCGGGTCCCATTGCCATCGCCTGCACCGTTCCGGTCCTCCCGAAAGCTAAGGGAGACGAGCACCCTAAAAACCCTAGCCCCCGAATCAGATCCCACCGCCCGCCGGAGCGCGGAACCCTGCCCCCGGCCGCCATGGAGATGAGCGATGCGGAGCGGCTGTTCTTCTTCGAGATGGCCTGCAACAACTCCGAGGTCGCGTACGAGCAGAACCCCAACGACACCGACGTACGATGCATCTCGAGCTCCGCTCCTCTACTCGTTCGCTTTCCCGCAGCATGGCTGAAACCCTGTATTGCGTGTTCCTGTGTCCGCGCAGAACTTGACGCGATGGGGCGGAGCGCTGCTGGAGCTATCGCAGCTGCGTAACGGCCCCGACAGCCTCAAGCTCCTCCAAGGTATTGCTTCATTTCATCGGATTGTAGGATCGTCTTGCTTGATCAGATTAGAGGACTTGTATTTTTTTAGATTTGGTGATTTGATGCACGACTTGTATTTTTCTTGATGTGATTTATTTTTGCAGTACGGGCTAATGATCTTAGGATCTCAATGTGTGCTTTACAAATTCATAAATCCATAGTTTAATCCGCGTCGTCATATGTTAGGCCCTTATGGCGGGATTGTGGACCCCTATCAACGTTTACCGATTGATTCATTGTGTTGCTAGCCCATACATTTAGGAAATTTGAACTAACAAGATGACTTTTGTTTGCTTGATTTTTTAGTCCCTTCATTTTCTGCATCAAGTGCTTTACTCTTATTTCACTTTTCTTTTGTCGGATTCGTAAGTGGCGTAGGTATTCGCTTGAAAAATTCTGATAACATATTGGAGCCGTTACTGGAATTTTGTGTTGGGTGCGTTGCATCATTCCTATCCTACCAAAATCTGTGCCACTTTTTAAAGATCAGTAGTCAGTTGTTATTAGCAATTCAGTTGGCTTATATTGCTTATCTTGGGACTGGTTTATCACTTCCCAGTTTTTTGTTGCTTCCTCATTTGATATTGTGAAGCTTCAAGCATACTTTAGCATCATTCCTATTTGTTATGGTTTCTTGTGTCAAATGTTACTTTGTTTGCTAACTTGTTATCAATATTTCGCCATACTCAAGATGCAAATTTTCATATTTCATGAATGCCTGTTGTGTTTTGTCTTGTTCAATGAAAGTGGTATATGCTTACATTCTATTACTATTCAGAGTTCATGTATAGGGTTACATTGTGCTGTATGTCTAGGTTTCCACCACTTTGTAGACGTTAATGAACAGTGAAAGTGGCACTAATTGAATCAATGTTGTTACAGATGCGGAAGCCAAGCTGGAGGAGGCACTGCAAATTGATCCCAACAAGTCTGATGCACTCTGGTGCTTGGGAAATGCTCAGACTTCTCATGGATTCTTCACTCCAGACACTGCAATAGCAAATGAGTTCTTTGCGAAGGCAACTGAATGTTTCCAGAAGGCTGCTGATGTGGTATGTGTAGTCCGCTGTTGTGTTAGCTAAAATTCGAACGTATTTATATTGTTCCTTTATCTAGGCTGACCCATAGCTACAAAGTTCCTGAGATGGTTGGGTTGTGGAATAGGGATCAAGGAATGTAGTCCGCGCTTCGAGAATTTTTTTCCCTTTTCCACTGCGGCGACAAGATTGTTCTTGTTCGTGCGTTCCTGGGATGAGGAACATGGCACTGTACCACGTTCCATGTGGCACTGGCTGACCTGCAGACCTGTTCACATGGTGCTTGAGCCTCATGCAGTCAGGTTGCCATGCAAGCATCTGGAAGAATATCCATGAAAGAACTATGCTTTTGCCTTTTACCTGCTAACAAACTTCTGTTTCTGCTGCAACGTCGAGTGCAATTTGGTTTAACTGGAAACTGAAGTTCGGACCCTTTTTTTTGTAGGAACCTGCAAATGAGCTGTACAGGAAGTCATTAGACTTGTCAGCGAAGGTGTGTTCTTTTCTTCTTTCTGTTCTGCGGTATTTCCAAGTCCTGATTTTCTGAATGATGGTAAACTGTGGAGCACTCATGCTACAGAAGCTAAACTAAGCTTATTTTGTTATTGATACGGGGTTTGAGTTTCAAATAATCAGGCGTGCTGTTTCAGCTTGTTACTATTAGTTTTTATATTTGTTACAACTTGCAAGTTGCAATGCTAAAAGTAGATTTGGACAGCTTCAGCCATCAATCTTTTACAGTTGTATTCAATCATGCTGTTTATAAGTGGTTAGCAATAATGCACGAGTACTATTCTAGTGACATTTGCTTCCGATTATCTCAGGTACCTGAACTGCACTCGGAGATCCATAGGCAAATGGCTTCTCAAGCGGCAACACAAGCATCCTCAGCCTCAAATCCAACGGTAGTCTACCTTATCCTGTTCCTATGAACTACTTAACCACTTGTCAGAGTGACTTCAGAATAGTTTCGTGTCGGTTAAATCTACCATTCTGTGTGTTTTCTACCCTTTTATTTATTACTAATTGGTGGCTCATGATGTGGTTTAGTATGTAGTTTATCCCAAATTTGTTGAGCATGAATTGCCTTTTTTTTGTTTTATGCACTGTTCTCGTTACAAGTAAAAATGTTTTTTTGATTGGTATTTCTGTTGTATATATACTGTTACAACTGGAATATCTGCCCCCCGTGTTTTCTAGAGTGTAGATAGCCTTCTTCTGTTTGAACAGTTTTGACATTTTATAGTTTATATACTGATTTCATATGGTATATGTGGTTTGCCTTACCCTGGGTCTTAAGGTGCCTGCCATATTTAAGCTGACAGCATTATCTGCAGCAATCAAGGAAGAAGAAGAAGAAGGACAGCGACTTCTGGTACGATGTTTGTGGATGGGTGATCCTTGGCGCGGGCATTTGTGCTTGGGTTGGATTGGCAAGAGCAAGCGTGCCTCCCCCATCGGCACCAGCCACGTGAAGCTGATCGAGTGCCAAGAATGCTTTGCAAATGTTGTTAACATGCCCATGTTAAGGTGCCTCAGGCATGGGATCTTTCCAGGTGTTAGTTTTCCATGGAGAGGAGAGAGTGGTGTTTCCACACGGGTTGGATCAATTTTTCATGCTTGTTCTTTTTGGAGCCTCGATGAGGTTTCCCTTATAATCGGCATATGCTGCTGGATAATTTTGTACTTGCTTATACCGTTTTGAGCCTTAAAAACCGTCACGACGTTGCGACTGTTAAAGCTGTGTTCGCTATGAATCCTCTGAAATGGTGCCCATGCATAAAAGTGGCATCCTGTTTGTTTGCTTTGTTTTCTCACGGTGCCCACGAGGCACTTGTACAGCTCTATTTTCGCTATGATGACCCGACTGTTTGGATCCGAGATCTATTGTAAAGCCTAAAATTTGAAATAATAATAATAGTAGAATAAATAAGCTAATATATTTATCATGGTAATTTGGGAATTGTTGAAACCTTTGAAAAGTTAATTAGGATCCTTTCTTATTATGATCTATCAATAATATTGAAATAGTGGAGCAGTCAGTAAACAAACCAAGATGGATGAATCTCTTATTTATAATTTTGTGTGTGCATTCTTGTGACAATATCATAATAATGCAAAAAGAAATAGGTGAATATCTAAATGGGGATTTAAATCCTAAATAATCCTAGAATTAAGAAAAGAGAGAAGGAGGAGGATTATACAAAATAGAGGAAAATAAATGTATGAAAGAATATATTTTGTTCCCACTAATATGTTAATTTAAGAACTTAACTCAGTTAAGAAGCTCACAAACAAGTTTGAATTCAAATTAGTATTAAAATTTTGAATTTGTGAAAGAAGGGAGAAAGAAGAAAATATAAAAGAAAAAGGAAAAGGAATACTATACCTGATGGGCCGCCAACCTGGAATTCGGCCCAACTACCCTTTAACACCGCGCGGCCCACTTACCTCCACCGCGCGCCTCTACCGGTGCCGCCGACCGGTGGGTCCCCTTCGTCAGTCACGCCTGCTGTTCTCGCGCTCCATCGCGCCTGAGCAACTTACACCTGGGACCCGCTTAACAGCCTCGCGCCGCTCGGCCAGTGCATCATCTGCGTGCGTCCGCTGCTTGTGTCGCTGGATCGCGGGACCTGCCAGTCAGCTCGTCTTCTACCTCGCCAACGGATTTTTCCCCGAACTCGGCGGAAGACCGCGCCATACTCGCGGGTCTGGTGACCGCGCCCTGGGTGCCCTAGCGCCTACAAAGGATTCGGAGTCTCAGTTTCGCTCTCCTCCCTTCTTCCCCGCGACCACGGCACACCGTCCCTTCTCGGCCGAACTCCGCGAGATCCGCGCGCGTGAGAATCGCACCGTCCCCGACGACCCGGACCAAGCTCGATGGGGGCGATAAAAGCTCAATTGCGGGTACCTCGGATCATTCCCACGACTTTCTCATCCTCTCTACTTCTCCCCGTGGAAGAATCCAAGCTGCGCAGCGCTCGGTAGGAGTATCCACGCGCGACCGACGGTGGAATCGCACCTGCCCTGCCGATTGGCCTCGGCGTGTGGCTTCGGGGTGTTCGGTTGGTCATCGCGGACGCGCGGGTGGTCACCGGGAGTATAGCGGGGCACCACAACTCCGGCAATTGCTCGTCGGAGCTCCTTCAGCCACACCCGACCGCCTAGTTCCGTGGCCGGAGCTCTTGGTGCCGAGAACCCCGGTAAGAAACCCTCTCCTAGGTTCGCTTTTCACTCGGCAATGCGTAGATGCTCTCGGATTGTTCGATCGGGGCATGGGCTTGCGGATTAATCACCCCTCCGGCGAGGGCGCGCCGCGGGCAGGGCGGCGCCGCCGCGGGCGGGCACGATGTGGTGACGATGGCGCTGGACCGTTGGATGCGAAACTGAGGATCAGGATTAGAACCCGTGTGACGAATCGGTATGAGTAAATGGTAGCCGTCGTGATTCGATCAAACGACTCAGGCTCAAGTAGGGCATGTGCGGGGCTGAACCATGGATCTCGGATCCGACGGTGTCGAGTCAGAGTAGGTTTAAAATCAGTTCGATCTAATCGGGGCCATCTGTGGTCGATCGGACGGCTAGCATTGTTGGATACCCTTTCAGTTGCGCGTATTGCAAAAGAGCCCCTGGAATATTATAGAATCAACCCGCAGTCCTCAGAGTACTATTCATTGTGTCTCGGGTTTCTTGCGTTGAGACCCCTGACTTTTCCAGGATTTGACGCGCAGTCCAGATAACAGAGAAATTAGATAATTAATATTAAAAATTGATTTTTAGTATAAAAATAAATCTTAAAACTTGTATAATTCATATTTAATTCATTTTAACCCCAAATTGAGTCATTCCAGTTGCAATAATTTTATTTTAATATTGTATATCAACTAGTAACACTGTTTAGCCATGAAACTTGAAGCAAAATTGTTCATTTGAATTAATCTGTTCTAGGTGCTTAATAACTTCAGAAATTCATAACTAAATAACTATAACTCCAAATTTAGTGATTCTTGTTCCTACGATCTCGTAGCTACGCGTAGATTATTATTATTCAGTTTGTACTTATGTTTGGTGTAATATTAATTTTGCCTATACAATGTTTGTTTGTATTGCTACGACTAGAGCGAGGTCAAGTGTCATCTGAAGAGCAAGTTGGTACCTGGAATCTCAAGTGCCAGGCAAGTTGTGCCCTTGATCACTTCTTTTTACCCACTCATGTTCTAATTAATCATAATGATCTGCATAGGTTAATTTTGATGGGACCCAATAGGTTACCCTAGTTTGACTATCTTTATACCTTGTTCACCACTGAATCTTTGGGTAGTACTTGCTATCGCTTTATGTGGTTTTGAGTATAGAGATACACATTACTATTCATGATTATACTTTTATTGTCAGTTGTTATTTACTGTTCATGTTAAGATCATTATGTTAATTGGAACATGGAGAACCACCCGGGAAAACAGTGCTACCACAAGGGAGGAATGGGACCCCTTGGCTGATTAATTAGGAAAGCTAGTGGAAGACTACCTTACCCGAAAGGGGCAAGGGCAGTAGGGGAGTGGTCAGTGTAGGGAGGCCCTCGGGAGGATTTTGCTGCGATGGCGGTCCTGCAAGGGATTCCTGCATTGGAACTTCCTATAAACTGTAGCGGGTTTTCTGAAGCTAGTGGAACTTTGTAAAGGCCTCGTAGTGTTACCCTGCCTCGCCTCCTCGGTAGAGGTGTATGGGAAGTCGCGATCCCTTGGCAGATGGGTAACATGACTTGTGGGTAAAGATGCGCAACCTCTGCAGATTGTAAAACTGGTATACTAGCCGTGCTCACGGTCAAGAGCAGCTCGGACCCTCACATGATTAAATTATGGAACTTAAACTCAATTTGTCATATGCATTGCATCGCAGGTGAAGTTGTTACTTTTGTTCTACTATTTAACTGGGTTGGTATTTACTTATACCTAGTAACTACTAATAAAATTTTGACCAACTTTAAAAGCAATGCTCAGCTCTAACCATCTTCTTTGGTAAGCCTTACACTTCACGTGAGCTCCCACCTTTGGCGAGTTCATGCACATTATTCCCCACAACTTGTTGAGCGATGAACGTATGTGAGCTCACTCTTGCTGTCTCACACTCCCCCCACAGGTCAAGAACAGGTACCACCGGATGATTCGCTCGGAGGATGCTGTGAAGTGTTCGTGAGAGATCTAGGCCGTCGTCTCCCAGTCAACTTTGGGTTGCTGGACCGTTGTCTCCTTATAATGTAATTATTTATTTTGTATAGAATTCCTGTTATGTAGTAAAGAAGTGACATTCGATCCTGTGCCATGATTCATCATATGTGTGAGACTTGGTCCCAGCACACCTGGTGATTATGTTCGCGTCCGGGTTTTGGTGCCCCGAAATCCGGGTGTGACAGAAGTGGTATCAGAGGAATGTTGACTGTAGGACGAAACCTAGATAGAACTGGACAACCATTCTTTACTTACCTTACTCTGATTCTTTTCTAAACTTATCTTAATCTTCTTCTCATCTATTTCCGCTTACTCTGATTATTCTTATCTTTTCTTTCTAAAAGACAAATGTGGATTTTACACTTTGAAATCCTGTGACTGAAGTGACCTTTAGGAATAGGAGACCTACTCTCAGGAACAAAAACAAAACTATTTTTATGGTTATCTATGCACTTGAATGTTTGTTCTTATGATATTTGTCTGATTTGGATTTTTGATTGAGTGTGATGGGTTGTGGAGTGATGCCCACAATTACATCTGCATGTACGTATAGGCATAAATAGAATTCATAAGAAAACTAAGCAACTTAGATCATCCTCCATTAAACTGTATCTATCTCATAGAGATCCCTCTAATCTTAAAAGACTCTCCCATATCTAATAGATTCATCGTATCTTATAAGATTCTCTCTTATCTTACTAGATCCACCTCATTTTAAAAGATTCTTCTTACCTTAATAAATTCATCTTATCTTGGAGAGATTCTATCTTATCATAACATATCTAACTAATCTCAAAAGATTCTAACATATCTTAATAATACATATTGACCTATCTAACCTAAACTAGTCTAATCTAGTCATATCCAATCTAATCTAGATCTTACCTTACCTAATGTGACCTGATCTAGTGTGGTCTAATGTTATCTAACCTAATGTGGTCCACCTAAACAGATTAATGACACTAGTAGAAGAGATTAGACCCTACTAACCATGTATTAACTTAACTTAGCACATTGGATCAACTCAACCATGAGTTAACCCAACCCATAGAGCCATGACGAATGGTATAACCTTTCTATTCCCACCTAATAACAAACAAACTTTCAACCTACATCTTGTAGTCTATCTCACCCCTATATATCTCTCATCTTGACAGATTCCATCTTACCCTTGGATATTCACCTTATACAACTGGTTACCCCAATCTGAACGTAAAACAAAGATTAAGCCCTACTAAAGAATCTTCAGATTATAACCAGCTACTAGCTTAATCATTCCGCTTATTGAATAATTTCCTTTGCAAAACTATTAACTTTCATGGTCAATACCAGGAAAGGAAAGATTATCACGTAACAGCAAACAGAAATGAATCCTCCAAATCCTCCACCTGTTGAAATCGATCAAGTGGTTGCTGCCCAAAGACTGGTAATACAACAATTAACAGACCTGGTGACCGAGATGCAAAATCAGATAAGACAAGAACGCGAGGAAATACGTCAGGTCCGCCAAGAAATAAGGCAAGCACGGTTGGAGAGACAACAACAACAACAACCTCCACCACCACCACCAGCTCCACCAAGCTACATAAATATAAATTATGATGATTTGTAAGATCTAGATGTTACTTTAGTTAGTAGATATATGATATTATTTTAGAAGGAACAATAAGGTCTATTGACCTATGTTTTGTTAAAGAATTATGCCTCATGCTGAGATTTCTTTGTTTGTGCATATGTTCCGAGGACAATATGAGTATACATCCCTTTTCTTACAAATCTCGAGGACGAGATTTTTGTTAAGGGGGGTAGGATTTGTAAAGCCTAAAATTTGAAATAATAATAATAGTAGAATAAATAAGCTAATATATTTATCATGGTAATTTGAGAATTGTTGAAACCTTTGAAAAGTTAATTTGGATCCTTTCTTATTATGATCTATCAATAATATTGAAATAGTGGAGCAGTCAGTAAACAAACCAAGATGGATGAATCTCTTATTTATAATTTTGTGTGTGCATTCTTGTGACAATATCATAATAATGCAAAAAGAAATAGGTGAATATCCAAATGGGGATTTAAATCCTAAATAATCCTAGAATTAAGAAAAGAGAGAAGGAGGAGGATTATACAAAATAGAGGAAAATAAATGTATGAAAGAATATATTTTGTTCCCACTAATATGTTAATTTAAGAACTTAACTCAGTTAAGAAGCTCACAAACAAGTTTGAATTCAAATTAGTATTAAAATTTTGAATTTGTGAAAGAAGGGAGAAAGAAGAAAATATAAAAGGAAAAGGAAAAGGAATACTATACCTGATGGGCCGCCAACCTGGAATTCGGCCCAACTACCCTTTAACACCGCGCGGCCCACTTACCTCCACCGCGCGCCTCTACCGGTGCCGCCGACCGGTGGGTCCCCTTCGTCAGTCACGCCTGCTGTTCTCGCGCTCCATCGCGCCTGAGCAACTTACACCTGGGACCCGCTTAACAGCCTCGCGCCGCTCGGCCAGTGCATCATCTGCGTGCGTCCGCTGCTTGTGTCGCTGGATCGCAGGACCCGCCAGTCAGCTCGTCTTCTACCTCGCCAACGGATTTTTCCCCGAACTCGGCGGAAGACCGCGCCATACTCGCGGGTCTGGTGACCGCGCCCTGGGTGCCCTAGCGCCTACAAAGGATTCGGAGTCTCAGTTTCGCTCTCCTCCCTTCTTCCCCGCGACCACGGCACACCGTCCCTTCTCGGCCGAACTCCGCGAGATCCGCGCGCGTGAGAATCGCACCGTCCCCGACGACCCGGACCAAGCTCGATGGGGGCGATAAAAGCTCAATTGCGGGTACCTCGGATCATTCCCACGACTTTCTCATCCTCTCTACTTCTCCCCGTGGAAGAATCCAAGCTGCGCAGCGCTCGGTAGGAGTATCCACGCGCGACCGACGGTGGAATCGCACCTGCCCTGCCGATTGGCCTCGGCGTGTGGCTTCGGGGTGTTCGGTTGGTCATCGCGGACGCGCGGGTGGTCACCGGGAGTATAGCGGGGCACCACAACTCCGGCAATTGCTCGTCGGAGCTCCTTCAGCCACACCCAACCGCCTAGTTCCGTGGCCGGAGCTCTTGGTGCCGAGAACCCCGGTAAGAAACCCTCTCCTAGGTTCGCTTTTCACTCGGCAATGCGTAGATGCTCTCGGATTGTTCGATCGGGGCATGGGCTTGCGGATTAATCACCCCTCCGGCGAGGGCGCGCCGCGGGCAGGGCGGCGCCGCCGCGGGCGGGCACGATGTGGTGACGATGGCGCTGGACCGTTGGATGCGAAACCGAGGATCAGGATTAGAACCCGTGTGACGAATCGGTATGAGTAAATGGTAGTCGTCGTGATTCGATCAAACGACTCAGGCTCAAGTAGGGCATGTGCGGGGCTGAACCATGGATCTCGGATCCGACGGTGTCGAGTCAGAGTAGGTTTAAAATCAGTTCGATCTAATCGGGGCCATCTGTGGTCGATCGGACGGCTAGCATTGTTGGATACCCTTTCAGTTGCGCGTATTGCAAAAGAGCCCCTGGAATATTATAGAATCAACCCGCAGTCCTCAGAGTACTATTCATTGTGTCTCGGGTTTCTTGCGTTGAGACCCCTGACTTTTCCAGGATTTGACGCGCAGTCCAGATAACAAAGAAATTAGATAATTAATATTAAAAATTGATTTTTAGTATAAAAATAAATCTTAAAACTTGTATAATTCATATTTAATTCATTTTAACCCCAAATTGAGTCATTCCAGTTGCAATAATTTTATTTTAATATTGTATATCAACTAGTAACACTGTTTAGCCATGAAACTTGAAGCAAAATTGTTCATTTGAATTAATCTGTTCTAGGTGCTTAATAACTTCAGAAATTTATAACTAAATAACTATAACTCCAAATTTAGTGATTCTTGTTCCTACGATCTCGTAGCTACGCGTAGATTATTATTATTCAGTTTGTACTTATGTTTGGTGTAATGTTAATTTTGCCTATACAATGTTTGTTTGTATTGCTACGACTAGAGCGAGGTCACGTGTCATCTGAAGAGCAAGTTGGTACCTGGAATCTCAAGTGCCAGGCAAGTTGTGCCCTTGATCACTTCTTTTTACCCACTCATGTTCTAATTAATCATAATGATCTGCATAGGTTAATTTTGATGGGACCCAATAGGTTACCCTAGTTTGACTATCTTTATACCTTGTTCACCACTGAATCTTTGGGTAGTACTTGCTATCGCTTTATGTGGTTTTGGGTATAGAGATACACATTACTATTCATGATTATACTTTTATTGTCAGTTGTTATTTACTGTTCATGTTAAGATCATTCTGTTAATTGGAACATGGAGAACCACCCGGGAAAACAGTGCTACCACAAGGGAGGAATGGGACCCCTTGGCTGATTAATTAGGAAAGCTAGTGGAAGACTACCTTACCCGAAAGGGGCAAGGGCAGTAGGGGAGTGGTCAGTGTAGGGAGGCCCTCGGGAGGATTTTGCTGCGATGGCGGTCCTGCAAGGGATTCCTGCATTGGAACTTCCTATAAACTGTAGCGGGTTTTCTGAAGCTAGTGGAACTTTGTAAAGGCCTCGTAGTGTTACCCTGCCTCGTCTCCTCGGTAGAGGTGTATGGGAAGTCGCGATCCCTTGACAGATGGGTAACATGACTTGTGGGTAAAGATGCGCAACCTCTGCAGAGTGTAAAACTGGTATACTAGCCGTGCTCACGGTCAAGAGCAGCTCGGACCCTCACATGATTAAATTATGGAACTTAAACTCAATTTGTCATATGCATTGCATCGCAGGTGAAGTTGTTACTTTTGTTCTACTATTTAACTGGGTTGGTATTTACTTATACCTAGTAACTGCTAATAAAATTTTGACCAACTTTAAAAGCAATGCTCAGCTCTAACCATCTTCTTTGGTAAGCCTTACACTTCACGTGAGCTCCCACCTTTGGCGAGTTCATGCACATTATTCCCCACAACTTGTTGAGCAATGAACGTATGTGAGCTCACTCTTGCTGTCTCACACCCCCCCACAGGTCAAGAACAGGTACCACCGGATGATGCGCTCGGAGGATGCTGTGAAGTGTTCATGAGATATCTAGGCCGTCGTCTCCCAGTCAACTTTGGGTTGCTGGACCGTTGTCTCCTTATAATGTAATTATTTATTTTGTATAGAATTCCTGTTATGTAGTAAAGAAGTGACATTCGATCCTGTGCCATGATTCATCATATGTGTGAGACTTGGTACCAGCACACCTGATGATTATGTTCGCGTCCGGGTTTTGGTGCCCCGAAATCCGGGTGTGACATCTATGCTCCGACTGTTTGCCAGCGGCGAGCCGGCGACCGACCACATGATGCAGCACTGTGAGTGCTGTTAAAGTCGTCTGACAGATCCATCTGCCTCTGCGACAGAACATGCTCGGGGTACAGTACTGCTGAATCGCGGACCGATGTTTTGAGAGACGACGCGATGGGTCTCCGTCACCGTCAGTCACCCACCAGTTGACGCTGAGGTCTCCCGGCGGTGGTAGGAGTAGGAGGCTGGGGTTGGGCCGCCCCGCCCGGGCCGGGCGTTCCTGGCAGATCACGAAAAGGTGGCCGGGTGCCTGTCTGTCATGTCACGCGACGCGGGCTGATGATGGGTTGGTGGAGTAACTGCCAGGTACCGGCGGCCGGTCTCCTAACTCACGTCCACTCCACTCATGTGTGTGTGTGGACTGGAGCAGTGCGTGCGTGCCCTCCAGCTCCAGGGGCCTGCCTCTGCCTCTCCATCCCATTCAGGACAGAAGGACAAGCGATGCTTCGTCTTCACGCCTGCGACGACTGCGAGGTAGGGCTGGCTCTGGTCGCGAATATATATATATAGATGCCACTCCTCGTCGTCGCTCATCATCGATCGTCATTACCGTTGCCGTGTCCGGTCCGTGCGTGCATGCCGCATGGCATATGATCGAGTGCGTTGCAAGCAGCGTCCCGAGCCATGATCGAGAGACTGAGTACGTGCTACTGTACGTGCACGGTAGCTAGTGATGATGAACAGCAGTGGCAGTGGCCGATCGATCCATCATCCATCGCATACACGCTACCAGAGTACAGGTCTCCTCCACAGTCCACACACCGGTGCCAGCAGCCAGACACCAGACGCCCTATGGTATGGTATGGTATGGCAACACCACCGCAGCTGCAGGCAGATGTCGCTGTTGTCCTGCGCTGCACCAATTAATCGACAACTCCAGGGAACAGTGATTTCCACTGCCGCCGGTCGCCACAGCCACACCACAGCACAACTGCACCCGTTGTCTCATCATCCACGATCAGGCCCTGGCCCCTGCTGGGGCACGACGACTTACTACTGGTGTGTTAACTGTGGATCTTGCCACACACGAATGACAGTAGCAGTGCAGCGCATCATATGTGATGGATCGAGGCCTCGTCATTTCGTTTCGTTTCGTTCCAATGAGATGAGACGATGTGTCCATCCATCCATCCATCCATCAGGGCAGCTGCAACTGCAAGCATTGCATATGCATGTGAGAGGCCGGCCACTGGCCACTGGCCACGTACTACGACGGCCTTTTTGGAGGGCCCGGCCGTGCAAGCAAGCATGATTAATAAATAATAACTCTCCAATATATATCCCTGTGCGTGTGTCTCTCTTCCTTGGAACGCAAGGCCACCATGCACATGTAGAGTTAATGACATTTAGCAGGTCAGTAGGCAGGCATGCGGCATGCCGGTGGCCCGGGCAACAGCAGCTAACATTTTTGGTCATGCATGCAATGCAAGCAAGCAGCATGGGCCGGCTCCCCACCCCCCCATCTTCGATTTCCCTCACATGTGCTCGTGCTCTCTTCTTTCTTTGCTCCCCAGCTGCCTGCACCTGCTGCCGGCTACTTTGCCTGAGATAGCAAGGACGCTGATTAATTAGTTAATTGGACAGCAACAGGTACGTAGATGCCATGTTCCTCATCACTTCCTCCTTCTCATCATTTGCATATATATAGTTGCATCTCGCATTGCATTGCATTGCATTGCATTTCATTGGGCCCCCCACGCACCCCTGATGAACAACCACCAACCTTTGCCCTAGTTAGGACTTAGGACGACGAGTCTCTCTCACTGTGTCGCTCCATCACTCTCGCCACCAGTACGTCACTAGCAGTTAGGCCACAACCTGCTGTTAGGTGGCCGTGGCACAAAACGCTTCAACCAACCCTCTCGGCGCCATTTTTTCTACTTGATGCGTGCCGTCTGCATGCGGCCTGAACTGAAGCG
The DNA here is from genome assembly GCA_029449295.1 of Zea luxurians. Taxonomy (NCBI): domain Eukaryota; kingdom Viridiplantae; phylum Streptophyta; class Magnoliopsida; order Poales; family Poaceae; genus Zea; species Zea luxurians. Next base: position 111,687 of record JAOPSE010000784.1, read on the forward strand.
CTGAATCCCGTTCCTTCTCTGCTAGCTTGCTAGCTTCGCTTGATTAGTGGTGGGTGGTTAGTTCTTGATGTGGCAGGAGAGCCCTTTTGTTGGTCGCCCCGGTTAAGTAGGCCTTGTTCGGAAACGCCTGCATATCCCAAGTCTAGGCAGGCAGCTAGTGTCAAATCAGGTTGATTGTTAGGGCAAAAGGCGATCGAGGTTCTCAGTTCACACTGGATTCATTGGACTGAACACGAGACCAGAACTACACTCCCCCTAGCTACCACCCTAGCCATGGCAAGTCGTCGCAAAGGTCGTGGCTTGCACATGAGGTTGGTGGGTGCTGGTTGCTCATCATGTTCATGTGGCCCGCTTAGCTTTGCTTCCATCGATCTCCTGTTCTGTTTGCAGAAACAAGGACGCATTTGATCAACTGCAGACGGATGGATCAGACATACACGTTAGGGCCTGTTCGCTTCTCCAGAAATTAATCGGGATTCGTTTTAGCTCATCAAAATTTATATAAATTAGAGAAGTAATCCGGCTAATTCTAGAGCTCCAGTCCGTGGAAACCGAACAGGGCCTTAGTAATACGATGAGCCGGCCGGAACCGACCTCCATTACCTTGCAACAATGTTGGCACGATGTGAAGACTCGGTTAGATCCGTCGTCGAAATCTACAAAACCAAGCGACCCTTGATCGAGAGTGGCTGCAGGGCCGCCGCGTGTTTTTATTTTTTTTTTACCGTTTATTCAATGCCTTCGATTTCTTCAACGCTCCGTCAGGGTTGAATGATCCCGTTATGAGTATTTTTTTTATTAAGTCAGAGAGAAAACTTCTCCCGGTGTCGCTCGATCTCTCACTGTCACCCGGTCGCCCTCTAGCTAGGCTCTCTGCTACCTCCACTGTCTTCTGAATCAGGAACTGTTCTGTCAATCCCGACAAGAACGCCACTCTAGTTTTAAGCCCTGCTGCACGGCTGCACCTATGCCTGCACGGCTGCGCCAATGGAGTGATAATAGGCTCTAAAGTTTAGACTATAACATTTAAAGATCTCATCGATTATGATGGGTCTCTATTTTCATTCATTGTTTGAACTAAAATTTATTTAAGACCCTACTATTTTGTGAAGAAACATTTAAATCTTGATCCATTACCTCCCCTAACTGCACCTGCCCTGACATGTACCTTATATATGAATAATTGTATGTAAACCGTTTAAGTATATGTTTTATATTCTGTATAGAGGATAATGGAAGCGACGACCTCTACAAATACTACCTTTACATGTACTAGTGAGGGACATAGAGAATAATGATTTGATTGAGTTCATTTTGGTGCTTGAGTAAGCAATGCTGCCAACAACATCTTGCGCCTACTACTTGTGTGTGCTCGAGAAACTCCACAATCACAAGGTTAAGATGGCTAGATCCATGAAGAAAGCACCGCCAACCGAAAGCACAAACCAACGAAGGCAAGGCCACAACCAAACAGCTTCAAAACAAAACAAAGTAGAAGAGCAAACACTCAAAAAATTTGCAAGATCAAAAACAAGATAAGGAGAATGAACTTAAAGACTGTCGAGTTGTAATACCCAAAAGTGTAAATAAAGAAAATAGAGATGATTTCCTTATATGATTTGCCTCTATTATTTTGAACATGAGAATAACCACATTTAAAAAGTGAATAATTAAACAAATGACATATAATGCTGGAGTTTAAATGTTTGTGCATTCACTCATAGTGATAATGATAATAGAAATATGCTAATGACGAAAGAGGCATTTAACCTAATTTAGAGATTAAGATGTAGAGAAAAGAAGCAAAAATACCCTACAAAATAAAGAGAATAAATATACAAATAAATATATATACTTTTGTTACAAGATTTGAATTGGTACATTTGATATATGTGCAAGTTCACAACTAAATTTAAATTTAAAATTCAAGATCTAAAAATGAGAAATAAAATAGAGAAAAAGAAAAGAAAGGAAATTAAAAAAAAGAACCACCAGCGTTTGGGCCGAAATCTCCCTGGTTGGCCCATTAACTCTCCCCGCGCGTCCCTCTCTGCTTCAGCCGCTGACGACCCGGGTCCGCGCGCCAGTTTCTCTATTTTCGCGCACGCACCTGCCTTCCTCAATCACCGTGCTGTGGGCCTCATCCGTCAGGAGCGTCCCTGTCCTCAGTTATATTCCGCAACTGAAGGCGCGGAGCTCGCCCGCGCTGACCAGAATCCGCCCGGGATTCTCGCGCCAGATCCGATCTCCCAGCTTGGGACCGACATATGGGATTATAAAGTCGTGGTAACCGCTTCCCATCTCACCTATGCCGTACCAGGGGCCACCATAGACAGGGGATGCCCTCCATAGCCGTCTCGGAGAAGACTTCCGCCGCCGCCATTGTAGATCCTCACCGGCGTTGGGTCTGGGCCCCTACCAAGCCTCCTGGGCGCTCCCTGAGTTGCGCGGAATGCGTCTGAGTTGCCTCCAAGTCAGCTCGGTGGTCGGGATCTCTACCAATTTCTCGTCGGATCCATTTCCACCGTCGCCGTACCATGCTCCGCCGTGACCAAGTACTGCTGCATCTACAACTTTGGTGAGAACCTCCCCAACCGCATCGCGTTCACCTAAGAATCGTGTTGAGCGCATCGAATTGAAAATCCGAGCTCTAGGGCGCTTGAGCACTGTGCTCCGGCGGGATCTTCACTGTATGCTGCGGCGGCGCTGCTGTCTGTGCCCGTCGGGTGAAGGGGGATTGGGGGCAGCGCGCGTGGGCCGTTGATGGATGGATCTGCGACCGCGATTAGAGTTAAGGGATACCCCTTCACATTTTAAATCTAAACCGTAGATCGGATAATGGATGGATCTGGGATGGTTGATGCGTGGTCGAATTTGGACCATTGGATTTGGATCGGGTGTCTGCAACCGCGTACCAATTATCCCCCCATGCCGATCTAATCTGGGTCGTCCAGAAAGGATCCAACGGCCAGAAAGGGCCGATACCTCTTCGCAGGACGCCTTTTCCTTATAAGTCCCTGATATTTACTAGAATCAACCCGCCGTCCAATTGAGGGGCACCCTGTGTCTCAAGAATATTTATACCAGACCCCCTGTGTTTTGATTTAATTGAAGCTCGATCCAGATAACTTATAAAATAGGTAAATGAATACAGAAATTGATTTTAATATGAAAACAATTCCAGAACTTGTAAAATTCATATAAAATTCATTTTAACTCATTTTTAGCCCATTCCAGTTCCTATAATTTGGTAATAATATTGTTTATCACTTAGTGCCATTGTTTTAGCATGAAGACTATAATAAATTTGATCACTTAGTTATTTTCGTACCTAACACATAAAATCTTCAGAAATTCATAACTTAAAATATATAACTCCAAATTGATTCATTCCAGCAGCATTTATTTTGTTTAAGTATTGTTTATCACTTGGTGTCTTTGTCTAACCATGAAACTTGATTTAAAATTATCCACATGAATAACTCTATTCTAGGCATTAAATAACTTCAGAAAATCATAACTTAATAACCCTAACTCCGATTTTAGTGGTTCTCGTTCCCACGATCTCGTAGCAGCGCGTGGATCATTATTATTTAGTTTGTACTTATGTTTGGTGTGATGTTAATTTTATCTATACCATGTTTGTTTGTATTGCCACGACTAGCGCGAGGCACGTGTCATCTGAAAAGCAAGTGGGTACCTAGAATCTCAAGTGCCAGGCAAGTCGTGCCCTTGATTCACTTTTGTTACCCAATAATGTTCTTTATAATCATTTACCATGCATAGGTGTAATTTTGATGGGACCCGATAGGTCACCCTAGATTGTTTATCTCATTACCTTGTTTAACCCTGAATCACTTGGGTAGTTTTTGCTATTGCTCTATACGGTTTTGGGATTAATATTTCATTATATCCATGTTCCAGTTATTTTGTTATTTTATTTATATTCATGTCAAGATCATTATATTATTGTTAATTGGAACATGGAGCTTAACTTGAGAAACACGTGCCACCACAAGGGAGGAATGGGACCCCTTAGCTAACTAATTAGGAAAGCTAGTGGAAGACTACCTTACCCGAAAGGGGCAAGGGCAGTAGGGGAGTTGCATGCAAGGAGGTTCTCGGGTTGATTTTGCTGCGATGGCGGTCAGACGGGGGATTCTTGCAAGTGCTCTTCCCATAAACTGTAGTGGGTTTTCGGAAGCTAGTGGAACTTTGTAAAGGCCTCGTAGTGGATCCCTAGCCATTCACCTCGGTAGTGTCTAAGGGTCTAGCTAACCCTGGCGACATGGGAAACACGACTTGTGGGTAAAGGGTACAACCTCTGCAGAGTGTAAAACTGGTATACTAGCCGAGCTCACGGTCATGAGCAGCTCAGGACTCTCTGATGATTAAATTATGGAACCTAAATTCAATCTATCATTTGTATTTGCATGGGATTTGTTATTAATTTTGTTCTATTATTTTATTATGGTTTGGTATTCACTTACACTTAGTAACTGCTAATAAAATTTTGACCAACTTATAAAAGCAATGCTCAGCTTTAACCTCTATTGTTGATCAGCCTTACACATCACATGAACTCCCACCTTTAGTGAGTTCATGCCACATTATTCCCCACAACTTGTTGAGCGATGAACATGTGTGAGCTCACCCTTGCTGTCTCACACCCCCCACAGGTTAAGAACAGGTATCACTGGAGGTGGCGCATGGTGGATGTGCGCTGTGTTCGTGAGAGGTCTAGGTCGTCGTCCCTCAATTGACTTTCTGGCGCCAAGGATGGATTTTAGTTCGATCCTTAGTTTGTGTTATATTTATCTTTTAATTTGTAAGTCTTCCGCTATGTAATAGATACTCTGATTATTGTGACATTTATCTCTATACACTCTGTTATTATATATGTTGTCTTCTTTGGCGCATGTATGAGATGCACCCGGCTTTGTTCCTTAAAACCGGGTGTGACAGAAGTGGTATCAGAGGAAATGTTGACTGTAGGACGAAACCTAGATAGAAATGGACAACACTTACCTACTTACCTTACCTTGATTCATTCTATACATATCTTATCTTGATCCTGTCTCACCTTTTGCTGTCATACTCTGATTACTCTTATCTTTTCAACTCTAAGACAAGATGGATTTCACACCTTGGAATCCTACATTTATGAACTTTTTAAGAGATATGAGACCTAAGACAAAAATTAAAACTATTTCCTCTATTAAAAAATGCTGGTTGATTGTTCTGATGATAAAATGCTTGATTTGCTTCTTTGATTGATTGAGATATTATATATGGACATCTTAGCATGTTCCACCATAAGGTAATGAATTAGCTATGGTAGGTAAAACATTAATCTGCTTAGCTAATAAATCCCCCAAAGTAACATGATTTATAATTACTCGCCTTGTCTACAATTCTTCCTTGCTTACCCTATATTTCTAACCCAGATGGGCTACCCCTATAGTGTTAGAAGAGAGCACTATAGACGTGATCCTTGGTATGTCATGGCAAAGGCAGTTTATACACTGTGCTAAGGGAACCGTAGAACTCACTAGTTCCAAAGGACAAAGATTTGAAGTTGAAGTTGCAGTAACTACCACCATCAGACTAGCAGCATTCTTAGTAGATGAGAAGTTGGTGGGTGACAACATCCGTGTAGTTAGAGATTTTCTGGATGTCTTTCCAGAGGAGTTATTAGGGATGCCACCAGATATGAAAGTTGAGTTGGTCATTGATCTCTTACATGGGACTGCTCCTATTTCTAAACAGCCATACAGGATGTCTGTAGAAGAGTTAAAAGAACTTAAGAAGTAGTTAATAGAGTTACAAGATGCCGAGTACATCCGTTCGAATTCTTCACATTGTGGAGCGTCGGTTCTATTTGTACAAAAGAAAGAAGGATCGCAAGGGATGTGCGTGGATTATAGACCCCTTAACGATGTCACTGTGAAGAACAAGTGTCCATTACCTTGCATTGAGGATTTATTTAATCAGATGAGAGGTGCAAGGCAGCAAGGGCATTCTCGAAGATTGATCTCCGATCGGGTTATCATCAAATGAAGATTAGGCCATCGGATATTCCCAAGACAGCTTTCTCGACTCGATATGGATTATATGAGTTCTCTGTTATGTCGTTTGGATTAGCTAATGCATCAACCTATCTTATGGATCTGAAGAATAAGGTGTGCATGATCTGCACAGATTCGTCGTGGTTTTCATCGACGATATTTTTATTTATTCCAAGAGTGATAGTGATCATGAGGAACATCTGAGATTGGTGCTACAGAAGCTACGAGATAATCAACTCTACGCCAAGTACAGTAATGCGAGTTATGGATTGACGAGGTGCCATTCCTTGGACATGTCATTCCTAATGGAGGAATATCAGTGGATCCTGCTAAAGTCAAGGAGATAGTGGCGTGGAGCGTACCCACTATAGTTACGGAGATTCGTAGTTTCTTGAGACTTGCAGGATATTATTGGAGATTTATTGAAGGATTTTCTAAGATTGCTAAGCCTATGACCTCAATTCTGGAGAAGGAAAGAGAGTTTAAGTGGGATGAGAAGTGCCAAGATAGCTTTGATCAATTAAATAAGAGATTATTGTCACCACCGGTGTTGGTTATGCCAGATCTACAGAAGGGATTTGACATTTATTGTGATGCCAATGGCCAAGGCTTGGGATGTGTACCTATGTGAGAAGGACATGTGATTGCCTACGTGTCTCGTCAGTTGCGGAAACACGAGTTGAACTACCCCACGCATGCTTAGAATTGGCAGCCGTTGTGCATGCGCTTAAGATTTGGAGACATTATATTATGGGAACCAAGTGCTAAGTGTACACAGATCATAAGAGTTTAAAGTATATATTCATTCAGAAGGATCTCAACCTTAGGTAACTTTGTTGGTTGGAGCTTATTAAGGATTATGATTTGGAGATTCACTATCACCCGGGCAAGGCAAATTTGGTTGCAGATGCCTTGAGTCGAAAGGAGCATGTTCATTCAGCTGTTGTTGCCCAGCTACCCGATGAGATTATTGAGGATTTCAGGAGACTTAACCTGGGGATAGTTGTTCACACTAAAGGAGTAACTATTGATACGGAACCTACTTTGGAGCAAGAAATCTGCAAAGGACAAGTTGGTGATGCTAAGATACAAGAGATCAAGGATCTGATTACTGAAGGTCGAGGTCCGGAATTCACGAAAGATGAGCAAGGCACAATATGGTTCAAGGATCGGATATGAGTTCCTGAGATTGATAGCCTTCGTGAGACTATACTGAAGGAGGCCCATGACTTGGATTATTCTATTCATCCTGGTAGCACCAAGATGTATCAGGATTTAAAGCGGAAGTATTGGTGGTATGGATTGAAGAGAGATATGGCTGCACATGTGGCTATGTGTGATGTGTGTCAAAGAGTTAAGGCTGAACACCAGAGGCCAGCTGGATTACTGCAACCACTAAAGATACCCGAATGGATGTGGAAAGAGATTGGTATGGACTTCATTACTGGATTGCCTCACACCTCGAAAGGATAGGATTCTATATGGGTTATTGTGGATAGACTGACCCAAGTGGCTCATTTCATTCCGGTCAAGACTATTTATAAGGGATCTTAATTGGCAGAGTTACATATGGCTCGGATGGTGTCTCTACGCGGTGTACCAAAGAAGATCGTTTTGGATAGAGGATCACAGTTTACCCCTAGATTTTGGAAAAGGTTTCATGAGAATATGGATACAAAGTTGAATTTTAGTACAGCCTACCATCCTCAGACTGATGGACAGACTGAAAGGACTAATCAAGTATTGGAGGACATGTTGAGAGCTTATGCCCTTCAGCATGGTAGTAGTTGGGAAATGAGTCTACCTTATGCTAAGTTTTCATATAATAATAGTTACCAGACCAGTCTGAAGATGTCACTGTTCGAGACTTTATACAGCAGGAAATGCAGGATTCCTCTACATTGGATCAGACTGGAGGAAGACAATCCTTTAGGCCTGAACTTATACAAGAGACAGAAAAGCAAGTCCGCATAATCCGGGAGAAGTTGAGGGTAGCACAAACCACACAAAAGAGCTAAGCGGATAATAGAAGAAGTCCAATGGAATTTGTGGAAAGAGGATCATGTGTACCTCAAGGTGTCACCACTTCGTGGAATGAGGAGATTCAAAGTCAAGGGCAAATTGTCCCCTCACTTTATTGGACCATTCTGAGTTTTTAGGCAAGTTGGAGAGACGACATACCAACTCGAGTTACCGGATAGTCTATCTGATGTGCACAATATGTTTCATGTGTCTCAACTAAAGAAGTGCCTTCGTGTCCCTGAGGAACAATTACCAATGGAAGAGCTCAGTGTTCAGGGTGATATGACTTACACGGAGTATCCTATCAAGATTCTTTACACCTTGACTCGAGTTACAAGAAATAAAGTTATAAAGATGTGCATAGTGCAATGGAATCACCATGGCGAAAAGGAAGCTACTTGGGGAAGAGAAGAAGAGCTTCGTATAGATTTCCCCATCTTTTCCCTCGTTCTTTCTAAATCTCGAGGACGAGATTCTTGTTAAGGGGGGTAGGATCTGTAATACCCAAAAGTGTAAATAAAGAAAATAGATATGATTTCCTTATATGATTTGCCTCTATTATTTTGAACATGAGAATAACCACATTTAAAAAGTGAATAATTAAACAAATGACATATAAATAACCTGTGCATCATGCTGGAGTTTAAATGTTTGTGCATTTACTCATAGTGATAATGATAATAGAAATATGCTAATGACGAAAGAGGCATTTAACCTAATTTAGAAATTAATATGTAGAGAAAAGAAGAAAAAATACCCTACAAAATAAAGAGAATAAATATACAAATAAGTATATATACTTTTGTTACAAGATTTGAATTGGTACATTTGATATATGTGCAAGTTCACAACTAAATTTAAATTTAAAATTCAAGATCTAAAAATGAGAAATGAAATAGAGAAAAAGAAAAGAAAGGAAATCAAAAAAAGAACCACTAGCGCTTGGGCCGAAATCTCCCTGGTCGGCCCATTAACTCTCCCCGCGCGTCCCTCTCTGCTTCAGCCGCTGACGACCCGTGTCCGCGCGCCAGTTTCTCTATTTTCGTGCACGCACCTGCCTTCCTCAATCACCGTGCTGTGGGCCTCATCCGTCAGGAGCGTCCCTGTCCTCAGTTCTATTCCGCAACTGAAGGCGCGGAGCTCGCCCGCGCTGACCAGAATCCGCCGGGATTCTCGCGCCAGATCCGATCTCCCAGCTTGGGACCGGCATATGGGATTATAAAGTCGCGGTAACCGCTTCCTATCTCACCTATGCCGTACCAGGGACCACCATAGACAGGGGATGCCCTCCATAGCCGTCTCGGAGAAGACTTCCATCGCCGCCATTGTAGATCCTCACCGGCGTTGGGTCTGGGCCCCTACCAAGCCTCCTGGGCGCTCCGTGAGTTGCGCGGAATGCATCCGAGTTGCATCCAAGTCAGCTCGGTGGTCGGGATCTCTACCAATTTCTCACCGGATCCATTTCCACCGCCATCGTACCATGCTCCGCCGTGACCAAGTACTGCTGCATCTACAACTTCGGTGAGAACCTCCCCAACCGCATCGCGTTCACCTAAGAATCGTGTTGAGCGCATCAAATTGAAAATCCGAGCTCTGGGGCGCTTGAGCACTGTGCTCCGGCGGGATCTTCGCTATATGCTGCGGCGGCGCTGCTGTCTGTGCCCGTCGGGTGAAGGGGGATTGGGGGCAGCGCGCGTGGGCCGTTGATGGATGGATCTGCGGCCGCGACTAGAGTTAAGGGATACCCCTTCGCATTTTAAATCTAAACCGTAGATCGGATAATGGATGGATCTGGGATGGTTGATGCGTGGTCGAATTTGGACCATTGGATTTGGATCGGGTGTCTGCAACCGCGTACCAATTATCCCCCCACGCCGATCTAATCTGGGTCGTCCAGAAAGGATCCAACGGCCAGAAAGGGCCGATACCTCTTCGCAGGACGCCTTTTCCTTATAAGTCCCTGATATTTACTAGAATCAACCCGCCGTCCAATTGAGGGGCGCCCTGTGTCTCAACAATATTTATACCAGACCCCCTGTGTTTTGATTTAATTGAAGCTCGATCCAGATAACTTATAAAATAGGTAAATGAATACAGAAATTGATTTTTAATATGAAAACAATTCCAGAACTTGTAAAATTCATATAAAATTCATTTTAACTCATTTTAGTCTATTCCAGTTCCTATAATTTGGTAATAATATTGTTTATCACTTAGTGTCACTGTTTTAGCATGAAGACTATAATAAATTTGATCACTTAGTTATTTTCGTACCTAACACATAAAACCTTCAGAAATTCATAACTTAAAATATATAACTCCAAATTGATTCAATTCAGTAGCATTTATTTTGTTTAAGTATTGTTTATCACTTGGTGTCTTTGTCTAACCATGAAACTTGATTTAAAATTATCCACATGAATAACTCTATTCTTGGCATTAAATAACTTCAGAAAATCATAACTTAATAACCCTAACTCCGGTTTTAGTGGTTCTCGTTCCCACGATCTCGTAGCAGCGCATAGATCATTATTATTTAGTTTGTACTTATGTTTGGTGTGATGTTAATTTTATCTATACCATGTTTGTTTGTATTGCCACGACTAGCGCGAGGCACGTGTCATCTGAAAAGCAAGTGGGTACCTGGAATCTCAAGTGCCAGGCAAGTCGTACCCTTGATTCACTTTTCTTACCCAATAATGTTCTTTATAATCATTTACCATGCATAGGTGTAATTTTGATGGGACCCGATAGGTCACCCTAGATTGTTTATCTCATTACCTTGTTTAACCCTGAATCACTTGGGTAGTTTTTGCTATTGCTCTATACGGTTTTGGGATTAATATTTCATTATATCCATGTTCCAGTTATTTTGTTATTTTATTTATATTCATGTCAAGATCATTATATTATTGTTAATTGGAACATGGAGCTTAACTTGAGAAACACGTGCCACCACAAGGGAGGAATGGGACCCCTTAGCTAACTAATTAGGAAAGCTAGTGGAAGACTACCTTACCCGAAAGGGGCAAGGGCAGTAGGGGAGTTGCATGCAAGGAGGTTCTCGGGTTGATTTTGCTGCGATGGCGGTCAGACGGGGGATTCTTGCAAGTGCTCTTCCCATAAACTGTAGCGGGTTTTCGGAAGCTAGTGGAACTTTGTAAAGGCCTCGTAGTGGATCCCTAGCCATTCACCTCGGTAGTGTCCAAGGGTCTAGCTAACCCTGGCGACATGGGAAACACGACTTGTGGGTAAAGGGTACAACCTCTGCAGAGTGTAAAACTGGTATACTAGCCGAGCTCACGGTCATGAGCAGCTCAGGACTCTCTGATGATTAAATTATGGAACCTAAATTCAATCTATCATTTGTATTTGCATGGGATTTGTTATTAATTTTGTTCTATTATTTTATTATGGTTTGGTATTCACTTACACTTAGTAACTGCTAATAAAATTTTGACCAACTTATAAAAGCAATGCTCAGCTTTAACCTCTATTGTTGATCAGCCTTACACATCACATGAACTCCCACCTTTAGTGAGTTCATGCCACATTATTCCCCACAACTTGTTGAGTGATGAACATGTGTGAGCTCACCCTTGCTGTCTCACACCCCCCACAGGTTAAGAACAGGTATCACTGGAGGTGGCGCATGGTGGATGTGCGCTGTGTTCGTGAGAGGTCTAGGTCGTCGTCCCTCAGTTGACTTTCTGGCGCCAAGGATGGATTTTAGTTCGATCCTTAGTTTGTGTTATATTTATCTTTTATTTTGTAAGTCTTCCGCTATGTAATAGATACTCTGATTATTGTGACATTTATCTTTATACACTCTGTTATTATATATGTTGTTTTCTTTGGCGCATGTATGAGATGCACCCGGCTTTGTTCCTTAAAACCGGGTGTGACAGAAGTGGTATCAGAGGAAATGTTGACTGTAGGACGAAACCTAGATAGAAATGGACAACCCTTACCTACTTACCTTACTCTGATTCATTCTATACTTATCTTATCTTGATCCTGTCTCACCTTTTGCTGTCATACTCTGATTACTCTTATCTTTTCAACTCTAAGATAAGATGGATTTCACACCTTGGAATCCTACATTTATGAACTTTTTAAGAGATAGGAGACCTAAGACAAAAATTAAAACTATTTTCTCTATTAAAAAAATGTTGGTTGATTGTTCTGATGATAAAATGCTTGATTTGCTTCTTTGATTGATTGAGATATTATATATGGACATCTTAGCATGTTCCACCATAAGGTAATGAATTAGCTATGGTAGGTAAAACATTAATCTGCTTAGCTAATAAATCCCCCAAAGTAATTTGATTCGTAATTACTCGCCTTGTCTACAATTCTTCCTTGCTTACCCTATATTTCTAACCTAGATGGGCTACCCCTATAGTGTTAGAAGAGAGCACTATAGACGTGATCCTTGGTATGTCATGGCAAAGGCAGTTTATACACTGTGCTAAGGGAACCGTAGAACTCACCAGTTCCAAAGGACAAAGATTTGAAGTTGAAGTTGCAGTAACTACCACCATCAGACTAGCACATTCTTAGTAGATGAGAAGTTGGTGGGTGACAACATCCGTGCAGTTAGAGATTTTCTGGATGTCTTTCTAGAGGAGTTATTAGGGATGCCACCAGATATGGAAGTTGAGTTGGTCATTGATCTCTTACCTGGGACTGCTCCTATTTCTAAACGGCCATACAGGATGTCTGTAGAAGAGTTAAAAGAACTTAAGAAGTAGTTAATAGAGTTACAAGATGCTGAGTACATCCGTTCGAATTCTTCACCTTGTGGAGCGTCGATTCTATTTGTACAAAAGAAAGAAGGATCGCAAGGGATGTGCGTGGATTATAGACCCCTTAACGATGTCACTGTGAAGAACAAGTGTCCATTACCTTGCGTTGAGGATTTATTTAATCGGATGAGAGGTGCAAGGCAGCAAGGGCATTCTCGAAGATTGATCTCCGATCGGGTTATCATCAAATGAAGATTAGGCCATCGGATATTCCCAAGACAACTTTCTCGACTCGATATGGATTATATGAGTTCTCTGTTATGTCGTTTGGATTAGCTAATGCATCAGCCTATCTTATGGATCTGAAGAATAAGGTGTGCATGATCTGCACAGATTCGTCGTGGTTTTCATCGACGATATTTTTATTTATTCCAAGAGTGATAGTGATCATGAGGAACATCTGAGATTGGTGCTACAGAAGCTACGAGATAATCAACTCTACGCCAAGTACAGTAATGCGAGTTATGGATTGACGAGGTGTCATTCCTTGGACATGTCATTTCTAATGGAGGAATATCAGTGGATCCTGCTAAAGTCAAGGAGATAGTGGCGTGGAGCGTACCCACTATAGTTACGGAGATTCGTAGTTTCTTGAGACTTGCAGGATATTATTGGAGATTTATTGAAGGATTTTCTAAGATTGCTAAGCCTATGACCTCACTTCTGGAGAAGGAAAGAGAGTTTAAGTGGAACGAGAAGTGCCAAGATAGCTTTGATCAATTAAAGAAGAGATTATTATCACCACCAGTGTTGGTTATGCCAGATCTACAGAAGGGATTTGACATTTATTGTGATGCCAATGGCCAAGGCTTGGGATGTGTACCTATGTGAGAAGGACATGTGATCGCCTACGTGTCTCGTCAGTTGCGGAAACACGAGTTGAACTACCCCACGCATGACTTAGAATTGGTAGCCGTTGTGCATGCGCTTAAGATTTGGAGACATTATATTACGGGAACCAAGTGCTAAGTGTACACAGATCATAAGAGTTTGAAGTATATATTCATTCAGAAGGATCTCAACCTTAGGCAACGTTCTTGGTTGGAGCTTATTAAGGATTATGATTTGGAGATTCACTATCACCCGGGCAAGGCAAATTTGGTTGCAGATGCCTTGAGTCGAAAGGAGCATGTTCATTCAGCTATTGTTGCCTAGCTACCCGATGAGATTATTGAGGATTTCAGGAGACTTAACCTGGGGATAGTTGTTCACACTGAAGGAGTAACTATTGATGCGGAACCTACTTTGGAGCAAGAAATCTGCAAAGGACAAGTTGGTGATGCTAAGATACAAGAGATCAAGGATCTGATTACTGAAGGTCGAGGTCCGGAATTCATGAAAGATGAGCAAGGCACAATATGGTTCAAGGATCGGATATGAGTTCATGAGATTGATAGCCTTCGTGAGACTATACTGAAGGAGGCCCACGACTTGGATTATTCTATTCATCCTGGTAGCACCAAGATGTATCAGGATTTAAAGCGGAAGTATTGGTGGTATGGATTGAAGAGAGATATGGCTGCACATGTGGCTATGTGTGATGTGTGTCAAAGAGTTAAGGCTGAACACCAGAGGCCAGCTGGATTACTGCAACCACTAAAGATACCCGAATGGATGTGGAAAGAGATTGGTATGGACTTCATTACTGAATTGCCTCACACCTCGAAAGGATAGGATTCTATATGGGTTATTGTGGATAGACTGACCCAAGTGGCTCATTTCATTCCGGTCAAGACTATTTATAAGGGATCTTAATTGGCAGAGTTATATATGGCTCGGATGGTGTCTCTACGCGGTGTACCAAAGAAGATCATTTCGGATAGAGGATCACAGTTTACCCCTAGATTTTGGAAAAGTTTTCATGAGAATATGGATACAAAGTTGAATTTTAGTACAGCCTACCATCCTCAGACTGATGGATAGACTGAAAGGACTAATCAAGTATTGGAGGACATGTTGAGAGCTTGTGCCCTTCAGCATGGTAGTAGTTGGGAAAAGAGTCAACCTTATGCTGAGTTTTCATATAATAATAGTTACCAGACCAGTCTGAAGATGTCACTGTTCGAGACTTTATACGGCAGGAAATACAGGATTCCTCTACATTGGATCAGACTGGAGGAAGACAATTCTTTAGGCCTGAACTTATACAAGAGACAGAAAAGCAAGTCCGCATAATCTGAGAGAAGTTGAGGGTAGCACAAACCACACAAAAGAGCTAAGTGGATAATAGAAGAAGACCAATGGAATTTGTGGAAAGAGGATCATGTGTACCTCAAGGTGTCACCACTTCGTGGAATGAGGAGATTCAAAGTCAAGGGCAAATTGTCCCCTCACTTTATTGGACCATTCTGAGTTTTTAGGCAAGTTGGAGAGACGACATACCAACTCGAGTTACCGAATAGTCTATCTGATGTGCACAATATGTTTCATCTGTCTCAACTAAAGAAGTGCCTTCGTGTCCCTGAGGAACAATTACCAATGGAAGAGCTCAGTGTTCAGGGTGATTTGACTTACACGGAGTATCCTGACAAGATTCTTTACACCTTGACTCGAGTTACAAGAAATAAAGTTATAAAGATGTGCATAGTGCAATGGAATCACCATGGCGAAAAGGAAGCTACTTGGGGAAGAGAAGAAGAGCTTCGTATAGATTTTCCCCATCTTTTCCCTTGTTCTTCCTAAATCTCGAGGACGAGATTTTTGTTAAGGGGGGTAGGATCTGTAATACCCAAAAGTGTAAATAAAGAAAATAGAGATGATTTCCTTATATGATTTGCCTTTATTATTTTGAACATGAGAATAACCACATTTAAAAAGTGAATAATTAAACAAATGACATATAAATAACCTGTGCATCATGATGGAGTTTAAATGTTTGTGCATTCACTCATAGTGATAATGATAATAGAAATATGCTAATGACGAAAGAGGCATTTAACCTAATTTAGAAATGAAGATGTAGAGAAAAGAAGCAAAAATACCCTACAAAATAAAGAGAATAAATATACAAATAAATATATATACTTTTGTTACAAGATTTGAATTGGTACATTTGATATATGTGCAAGTTCACAACTAAATTTAAATTTAAAATTCAAGATCTAAAAACGAGAAATGAAATAGAGAAAAAGAAAAGAAAGGAAATTAAAAAAAGAACCACCAGCGTTTGGGCCAAAATCTCCCTGGTTGGCCCATTAACTCTCCCCGCGCGTCCCTCTCTGCTTCAGCCAATGACGACCCGGGTCCGCGCGCCAGTTTCTCTATTTTCGCGCACGCACCTGCCTTCCTCAATCACCGTGCTGTGGGCCTCATCCGTCAGGAGCGTCCCTGTCCTCAGTTATATTCCGCAACTGAAGGCGCGGAGCTCGCCCGCGCTGACCAGAATCCGCCCGAGATTCTCACGCCAGATCCGATCTCCCAGCTTGGGACCGGCATATGGGATTATAAAGTCGCGGTAACCGCTTCCCATCTCACCTATGCCGTACCAGGGGCCACCATAGACAGGGGATGCCCTCCATAGCCGTCTCGGAGAAGACTTCCGCCGCCGCCATTGTAGATCCTCACCGGTGTTGGGTCTGGGCCCCTACCAAGCCTCCTGGGCGCTCCATGAGTTGCGTGGAATGCGTCTGAGTTGCCTCCAAGTCAGCTCGGTGGTCGGGATCTCTACCAATTTCTCGCCGGATCCATTTCCACCGCCGCCGTACCATGCTCCACCATGACCGAGTACTGCTGCATCTACAACTTCGGTGAGAACCTCCCCAACCGCATGGCGTTCACCTAAGAATCATGTTGAGCGCATCGAATTGAAAATCCGAGCTCTGGGGCGCTTGAGCACTGTGCTCCGGCGGGATCTTCGCTGTATGCTGCGGCGGCGCTGCTGTCTGTGCCCGTCGGGTGAAGGGGGATTGGGGGCAGCGCGCATGGGCCGTTGATGGATGGATCTGCGGCCACGATTAGTGTTAAGGGATACCCCTTCGCATTTTAAATCTAAACCGTAGATCGGATAATGGATGGATCTGGGATGGTTGATGCGTGGTCGAATTTGGACCATTGGATTTGGATCGGGTGTCTGCAACCGCGTACCAATTATCCCCCCACGCCGATCTAATCTGGGTCGTCCAGAAAGGATCCAACGGCCAGAAAGGGCCGATACCTCTTCGCTGAACGCCTTTTCCTTATAAGTCCCTGATATTTACTAGAATCAACCCGCCGTCCAATTGAGGGCCGCCCTGTGTCTCAAGAATATTTATACCAGACCCCCTGTGTTTTGATTTAATTGAAGCTCGATCCAGATAACTTATAAAATAGGTAAATGAATACAAAAATTGATTTTTAATATGAAAATAATTCAGAACTTGTAAAATTCATATAAAATTCATTTTAACTCATTTTTAGCCCATTCTAGTTCCTATAATTTGGTAATAATATTGTTTATCACTTAGTGCCACTGTTTTAGCATGAAGACTATATTAAATTTGATCACTTAGTTATTTTCGTACCTAACACATAAAACCTTCAGAAATTCATAACTTAAAATATATAACTCCAAATTGATTCATTCCAGTAGCATTTATTTTGTTTAAGTATTGTTTATCACTTGGTGTCTTTGTCTAACCATGAAACTTGATTTAAAATTATCCACATGAATAACTCTATTCTAGGCATTAAATAACTTCAGAAAATCATAACTTAATAACCCTAACTCCGATTTTAGTGGTTCTCGTTCCCACGATCTCGTAGCAGCGCGTAGTTCATTATTATTTAGTTTGTACTTATGTTTGGTGTGATGTTAATTTTATCTATACCATGTTTGTTTGTATTGCCACGACTAGCGTGAGGCACGTGTCATCTGAAAAGCAAGTGGGTACCTGGAATCTCAAGTGCCATGCAAGTCGTGCCCTTGATTCACTTTTGTTATCCAATAATGTTCTTTATAATCATTTACTATGCATAGGTGTAATTTTGATGTGACCCGATAGGTCACCCTAGATTGTTTATCTCATTACCTTGTTTAACCCTGAATCACTTGGGTAGTTTTTGCTATTGCTCTATACAGTTTTGGGATTAATATTTCATTATATCCATGTTCCAGTTATTTTGTTATTTTATTTATATTCATGTCAAGATCATTATATTATTGTTAATTGGAACATGGAGCTTAACTCGAGAAACACGTGCCACCACAAGGGAGGAATGGGACCCCTTAGCTAACTAATTAGGAAAGCTAGTGGAAGACTACCTTACCCGAAAGGGGCAAGGGCAGTAGGGGAGTTGCATGCAAGGAGGTTCTCGGGTTGATTTTGTTGCGATGGCGGTCAGATGGGGGATTCTTGCAAGTGCTCTTCCCATAAACTGTAGCGGGTTTTCGGAAGCTAGTGGAACTTTGTAAAGGCCTCGTAGTGGATCCCTAGCCATTCATCTCGGTAGTGTCTAAGGGTCTAGCTAACCCTGGCGACATGGGAAACACGACTTGTGGGTAAAGGGTACAACCTCTGCAGAGTGTAAAACTGGTATACTAGCCGAGCTCACGGTCATGAGCAGCTCAGGACTCTCTGATGATTAAATTATGGAATCCAAATTCAATCTGTCATTTGCATTTGCATGGGATTTGTTATTAATTTTGTTCTATGATTTTATTATGGTTTGGTATTCACTTACACTTAGTAACTGCTAATAAAATTTTGACCAACTTATAAAAGCAATGCTCAGCTTTAACCTCTATTGTTGATCAGCCTTACACATCACATGAACTCCCACCTTTGGTGAGTTAATGCCACATTATTCCCCACAACTTGTTGAGCGATGAACATGTGTGAGCTCACCCTTGTTGTCTCACACCCCCACAGGTTAAGAACATGTATCACTGGAGGTGGCGCATGGTGGATGTGCGCTGTGTTCGTGAGAGGTCTAGGTCGTCGTCCCTCAGTTGACTTTCTGGTGCCAAGGATGGATTTTAGTTCGATCCTTAGTTTGTATTATATTTATCTTTTATTTTGTAAGTCTTCTGCTATGTAATAGATACTCTGATTATTGTGACATTTATCTCTATACACTCTGTTATTATATATGTTGTCTTCTTTAGCGCATGTATGAGATGCACCTGGCTTTGTTCCTTAAAACCGGGTGTGACACGAGTGAAAGTAAGAGAGAAATTATTAACGTAGATGATATAAGAAGCCAAAGGCACATTACAACGACTTATTAACAATCATGTCTACAATGTCAACCACAATGTCACACATATTGATGACCTAAGAAGCTTGATAACAAAAAAAACTTTGGAAGAAAATGAGCTTAGCTCTCCCTTGTCAACAAATCTATATAACATTATATTTGTGCTGATTAAACTTTCTAGGTTTATAAAAATATTAGCAACTGTTGGGACCATGCTTCGTCGCCGAAGGTCCTTTAAGAAGAAACAGCTTCGGTGAAAGCTGCTTATACGAAATGCCGAAGCTACCATTTCTGAAGCTTCGGAGTTATAGCATGCCCGAAGGTGGAAGATCAAACCGACTTAAAGATAGAATGACCCTTCAGTCCATAAGGGCCTGAGTTATTATTGTAAACTTTTATAAAGGGCATGAATGTAATTCTGCATGGGCTGCGTCCCTTGCCTATAAATAGATGAACAGTACTCCCGTACTGTTCACGCAGACTTGACATCTTGCTTTTGCGTCACGCTTGTATTTTCCTCTTCCTTCGAGCCGAAGGTATATTTATATTATATAATCATTTTTATGATAATAAAATAGAGATGATCCGATAACAATATTTATTTATGTAATTTTTTCATCATTATGTCTTGTGTTTACGAAGGTATGTCCTTCACGACCTTCGTCCGAAATTCATTATATCCTGAAGGGAAATAATGCTTCAAAGGACGAAGGACTTTAACATTTAACACTTTTTATGTTGCCTTGTTCTTAATTCTTAGCATTTGAGAACAAGTCCCCAACATTGGCGCCCACCTCCGGTCAACTCACTTCCACTTTTTTGAGCTGATGGCTTCATTCAAGAACCAGGCTGCAACTGCTTCGGCTTTGAAGCTGGTGCTCTCGATCACAGGCGGTTCATGCTCAGAGCCAGCCAACAAGAAGCAGAAGAAGGAGGCACAAAGAAGGGTACAACATGTTGGGGTGCAGGGACCCTTCATCAAGTCAAGATGGTCTCACATTCCAATCACCTTCTCCCAAGAGGATCTTCAGCTGAAAGATTTCCCTCACAATGATGCTATGGTTATTTCTTGTGTCATCAAAGGGTTTCTGGTCTACAATGTTTTGGTTGATACAGGTAGTGCAGCTGATATTATATTTGCCAAGGCTATCAGACAGATGAAAGAGCCAGAAGACAAGATTCATGATGCTACACACCCTCTTTGTGGGTTCGGAGGAAGACAGATTGTAGCACTTGGCAAGATCACCATGCCAGTGACCTTCGGATTCATTAACAACACCAGAACTAAGCAAATTGTGTTTGATATTGTTGACATGGAGTACCCTTACAATGCAATCATTGGTCGTGGTACTCTTAATGCCTTCGAAGCGATTCTTCATCCTGCCTATCTTTGCATGAAGATACCTTCGGACCAAGGACCCATTGCTATTCATGGAAGTCAGGAAGCTGCCAGAAGGGCTGAAGGAAACTGGACTGACTCAAAAGCAATTCATAACATAGATGGAGCTGAAGCTTGTGAACAGTACAAATTCAGAAGGGAGAAAGCAGCTTCGGCAGATAAGCCGAAGCCCATGCTCTTATGCGAAGACATAGCAGAGCAAAAGGTCCTGTTGGGCTCCCAACTATCTGAAGAGCAGGAAAAAACCTTGATAAGGTTTTTGTTCAACAACAAAGATGTTTTTGCATGGTCAGCTAATGATCTTTTGCGGGGTTAACAGGGATGTTATTGAACATTCGCTTAATGTTGACCCATCCTTCAGACCCAGAAAGCAGAGGCTTCGGAAGATGTCTGATGACAAGGCTGAAGGGGCTCGGAATGAAGTCAAAAGACTCCTCAGTGCAGGAGTTATCAGAGAAGTAAAGTACCCAGAATGGCTAGCTAATACTGTTATGGTGAAAAAGGCTAATGGCAAATGGAGAATGTGTATCGATTTCACTGATCTCAACAAGGCTTGTCCGAAGGACGAATTCCCATTGCCAAGGATAGATTCTTTAGTTGATGCAGCAGCTTCGTCAGAGCTCATGAGTTTGTTAGATTGTTATTCAGGCTATCACCAAATTTGGATGAAGAAGGAGGATGAGCCGAAGACCAGCTTCATAACCCCTAGTGGAACTTATTGCTACCTTCGGATGCCTAAGGGGCTCAAGAATGCTGGAGGAAGCTTCAGTAGAATGACAGCGAAGGTTCTTCAGTCTCAGATAGGCAGAAATGTGCTAACTTATGTTGATGATATCATTGTAAAAAGCACGAAGCAAGAAAATCACATTGCTGATCTGCAAGAGACCTTCGCCAATTTCAGACAAGCTGGTCTAAAACTGAATCCAGAAAAATGTGTCTTCGGAGTGAAGAAGGGCAAGTTCCTTGGTTGTCTGGTTTCAACGAAGGGGATCGAAGCTAACCCAAATAAGATTGAAGCGATCCTTCGGATGGAACCACCAAGCACAAAGAAGGGGGCTCAGCGGCTAACAGGAAGATTGGCATCTTTGAATCGATTCATATCTAGATCAGCAGAAAGAAATTTACCATTCTTTGAAGTCCTAAAATCAGCCGAAGTCTTTCAATGGGGACCAATCCAGCAAAAAGCCTTCGAAGAATTGAAACAATATTTGATAGAACTAACAACATTGACTCCACCAACGCCAGGGGCTCCTCTATTATTATATGTGGCAGCTTCGCACTCAGCGGTAAGTGCAGCGCTTGTCCAAGAGAAGTTTGATGGCCAAGTCAAGAAGCAGGCCCCAATATATTTTGTATATGAGGTCCTTAGCCTATCAAAGAAAAATTACACAGAATTGGAGAAGGTGTTATATGCTGTTTTGATGGCCTCCAGGAAGCTTCGGCATTATTTTCAAGCATACAACATAATTGTTCCCTCTTCGCAACCGTTGAAGGACATTATGAGAAATAAAGAAGCTACTGGACGGATTGGAAAATGGGCTGCGGAGCTCAATGAATTTTGTATTGATTATGTTCATAGATCCTCGATTCAGTCCCAGGCATTAGCAGATTTCATTGCTGATTGGACGCCAGGGGCTCATGAGGAAGGAACGAATAAAGATGCTGAAGCATGGACAGTATTTTGCGATGGGTCCTGGGGAACCTTCGGAGCAGGAGCAGCTGCTGTGTTGATCTCACCTTCCAAGGTCAAAACTTGTTATGCGGCAAGGCTGGATTTCAGTTGCACAAATAATATCGCTGAGTACGAAGCCCTGCTTTTGGGTCTTCGGAAATTAAAGGCAATGGGAATCAGAAGGGCCATCCTTAAAACTGATTCCCAGGTTGTTTCGGGTCATATTGACAAGAGTTGTAAGGCTAGAGACCCGAAGCTTGAGAAATATCTAGACATGATCCGAAGGATTGAAGCTTCCTTCGAAGGATTTTCTGTCAAAAATATTTCTCGAGGAGAAAATGAGCATACTGATTTGCTAGCCAAATCAGCAGCACAGGGGCTGCCTCTACCTTCGGATGTATTTTTTGAAACAATAAAGGCACCTTCGGTGGAACTTCTTAAAAGAGCATCCTCAATATATCTCCTGTTTATAGTGAAGACTGGAGAATTGAGATCATCTCTTACCTACAGGGTAACTTCCTTTCTTTCAGATGATGAAACTTACAACAGGAGGATAGAGGCAAGAGCACGACCATATGTCATAATAAAAGGGGAACTGTACAAGCATGGAGTCTGTGCTCCATTACTCAAGTGCTTATCCAGAGCCGAAGGCATATAATTGATGAAGGAAATACATGCAGGCCTATGTGGATCTCACATTGGATCTAGGCGGTTGCTTGGAAAAGTTTTTCGACAAGGGTTCTATTGGCCGAAGGCAGCTTCGGATGCAGCTGAATTAGTCCAAAAATGCGAAGGTTGTCAAAAATGTGCAAGAGACCAAAAACAACCTTCGTCTTTGACTCAGCTAATACAACCCACTTGGCCATTGCAAAGGTGGGGCCTTGATTTGTTAGGTCCGTTGCCACCAGCCCAAGGAAACTTAAGATATGTTGTAGTGGCAGTGGAATATTTCTCTAAATGGATTGAGGCAAAGCCTTTAGCCACAATAACTTCGGCCACCATTCAAAAGTTTTTCTGGCAGAATATTGTTTGTCGTTTCAGAGTACCAAAAGCTATCACTGTAGATAATGGGACACAGTTTGACTCCGAAGCTTTCAGAGAATTCTGTGATCAAATTGGTACAAAGATCCATTTTGCATCAGTTAGACATCCGGAGTCAAATGGGCTTGTTGAAAGAGCTAATGGCATCATAATGACGGGAATAATGAAGTTAATCTTCAATCAACCCAGGGAAAAGTGGCCAGATCAATTAATCAAAGTGGTGTGGAGCCACAACACAACAACATCAAGGTCAACAGGTTTTTCTCCATTTAAATTATTGTTTGGTGACGAAGCAATGACTCCGGAAGAAGCCAAAACTGGATCAATAAGAGTAGTAGCTTCGGCAGAATCAGAACCTGAAGCTGATCACTCTGTTGAAAAAGATGCTATAGAAGGGATCAGGCTTCAGGCTGTGGAAAATATTAATAAATATCAAGCCGAAACAATAAAATGGCGTGATAGAAAGGTCCGACTGAAGAATATTGAGCCAGGACATTTGGTGCTTCGGAGAGTGGCTAACCCAGATACAGTGGGGAAATTGCAACTGAAATGGGAGGGACCTTTTTTGGTGGTATCTTCGTCAAGACCCGGTTCATACAGATTAAAGGATATGGACGACAACGACATTCCTAGATCTTGGAATTCGGATGAGCTTCGGCGATATTATGTGTAGTTTGATGTAATTTTTTATACTTTATTTTATTTTTTCTTTTATGGCACCCTTTTCCTTTCTGAAGGGGGAGAAAGGTTTTTAATGGGGCCATAGCATGTAATTTCTCTTTTTTCAGTTCTATAAAAGCAAAATCCCCCAAAGATGTAAATGTAAAAACTGAGAAAGCACCATCGAGTGCCAAAGAAAAAAAGGAAAAAGAAAAAAAACAGGGAGAAGCTCGAAAGCCATCCCTAAGGGGATGTAGAGCGCGACGAAGCTATCAAAGAAGTCGTTCCAAAGAGAGCGTAGTGTAAGTTTTCTGCTCAAAAGTCGTTCCAAAGGGAATGCAGAGCTTACAGCGAAAAGTCAACGCTGATACCGCCGAAAGTAAAAGGCGAAGAAGCTCCTAAGGGAGGCTTACAACGAAAAGTCAACGCTGATACCGCCGAAAGTAAAAGGCGAAGAAGCTCCTAAGGGAGGCTTACAGCGAAAAGTCAGCGCTGATATGTAATTATTTCTAAGGAAATATCGGTTATGGTTATGACTTCGGATAAGTGTATGGTCATTCATTTGCATATCACATTACATCATAACATTTGCATTCATAAACATTCATTCAGGCATATGTAGGATAACCATTATCATATCATAAATGGTTGCTTCGTTGTGTACAAAAAAGAAAGGCTTCGGCAAAAAGAAGAGGTAGTGTTTTATGCTTCGTTGTGTACGAAAAGAAGGGAAGGTGTTTTTTTTGCCTTCGGCTCAAAATACTAATTTCGTCCACATCAAAGCGCTTTATATATTGATGGAGGGGTAAGAATATATTATAAGGTATGAACAAAGTTCATTAAGAACAGTTTAGCTGTATTTACAAAAGATATTACAAAAGTCTTTTGAGTTTTTTCTACAGTCTACTCCTACTGGTCTTCACCGGGCTTTAGCTTCGGTTGTATATCTTTCAAGCATCAGTTTCAGCTTCGTCATCCTACATGAATCAAGGTATTGTGAGTAAAAACCAAGTTTGAAGGAGAAGGTAAGCACAAGGTATGATTTCTTACTGGTTCAAGATGACTTCGGGCTTCGTCTCCAGCCTTTTCTCGCCCGCCTTTTGTCCATATCATCTTTATAAATCTGTTTGAAATACTTCGGGCGAGGTCAGGAATGTCATCTAAAATTGATGGTGATAAAGTAAAATTGGGCCTGTTGACAATTTTTCCATGATCACAGCCAGCCTTCAGGAATGCTGCAGCAGTGCCCCGAGAAGCTACCTAAGCACAGAAGTCACCGTGCCCGGCTATAACTTCGTCAAGTTCATCAATTTCACCTTCGATATGTTCGAAGGTTCTTGGTAAATTTTCAGCTGGAGGGGTGAACTTTCCGCTGCTGGCTCCAACTGAATAGAAGATCTTTTTTAATCATTGAATACAGTTGTTGCTAAATTCCAAACATTTGTCTTGAAGGCTGGTCAATGATTTTTTCAAATCTGAATTCTTTTGGACTTCGGCCTCAAATTTTACATTAAGCTCTTGCTTCTCTTGTTCAAATTGTTCTGATTGGCAGAGAAGCTTCGTTTTCAATTCTGCTATTCTAACTTTAGTTTCTGCCAATAAGCCTTCAGCTGTCTGGAGTTCGAAGTCTTTCTTTTCGATAGCAGCTGATTGCTCTTTTATTTTGCTCTCTAAATTTTCAATTATAACTTCGTGCTTTTTGTCTTCCAAATCTTGCTGCATTTTCAAGGCCTTGCTCAGCAGCATGCTCTGCACATAAACAACCTTTGTTGGAAATATTTTTGTTATTAAAAACAATAAATGTCAGGGAAGAGTTGTTTACCTTGAAGTTGGAATAAAATAAACTACCGACGATATGTTGTCGTTGGTAGCGGCTGATATCCGTTTCTAGCTTCGGAAAACCGATACTCTTTGATAGAGTACCGATAATCTTAGCTCTGGTTTGATCTCTGATGTAGCTTAATTTCTCATCGTCAATACCTCCGAAAAGAAGAGTTCCTGGCTTATATCCGCAAGATTTGGCATATTCTTTAAGCTCTTCTATTTCGGCTTTAGACAGTTCTTGTCCAACTAAATTTTGAAAAATGAAAGCTTCGTCCTCCGAAGTATTTTCGGCTATTTCCTTTCCTTTCCTAGGCACTGCGGCCATGGGTTCTTCGGCAGCAGTAGCAACTTCTTCTGCGGCCATGTCTAGCAGTATTTTGTCGATATCTTCAATTGTAGTTTCCAAGTTCAAACCTTCGGCCGAGATGGCTTCGGTAGCCGTAACCTCCGAAGGTGCGATTTCGACATTTGTTGTGCCCTCAACTGCTGGCGCCTTCCGAGCTGAAGCCTTCGGTGGCGTCTTGTCAATAACTTCGGTCACTGCGATAATTCTTTGTCTCTTTGTTTTGGTTATTTTCTTCATTTTTTCGGGCTCCTCTTCCTTCTAAAAAAGCTTCGTCAGTTGAGGCCCTAATGGACTTAGCTTCACGGGCAGGGATTCGGTCATTACCTTTAAGATTTCTTCCACGTCGGTGGTAGAGGGTGATGCAGGAGTCCCATCTTCGTCGGATAATTTTCGCTTCGGAGATGATATTCTTCTCTTCTTTGGTATACTCTTCTCTTTTGGTGGTTCTCTCTCATCTTTGTTCAAAGCTTCGGCCACCCTTTTCCTTTTTGGCCCTCAGCACCCTTATTCAGCCGTTCATAGTCAGGGTACTCAAAACCCAGGGCATCAAACACTCGGTTCAGTCTTCGCTTCGGACGGGTGCCGAAGGCTGCAGTCATTAGCTGATCTTCTTTTTTGGAGTAATT
Source organism: Zea luxurians (assembly GCA_029449295.1). Lineage (NCBI taxonomy): Eukaryota > Viridiplantae > Streptophyta > Magnoliopsida > Poales > Poaceae > Zea > Zea luxurians. The sequence continues at coordinate 138,330 of JAOPSE010000784.1, forward strand.
ACCAAGTATTTCATTGCACATTACTTCAACCGTGTCCAGCCACTCTTGACAAGGTTTTTTAAAGTATTTCTTGAACTTGAAATGGTAAGGCAACCGGACAAGTCCCCCTTCTTTCTTTTCCCCTTCCAGCTTCGGCATTTCCCATTCTTTTAAAGTAGGGAAAACCCTGAAGGCCAAGAACTCTTGCACCAGGTCCCTGGTGCCGATATGCTCAGAAATAATTTTAAATTCAGCCAAAGCAGTTTGGGCTGGACCTTTTGGTGTCATATTGCAAGGGGGTCTAGTCTCTCCGAAGGTCAATTCAAGTGGACTTTGCACTAGTTTTTCCTTGTCGTCTTCAACTTTAACATAAAACCATTCAGATTTCCAGCCTGCTGGCCACTTGCTTCGGTAGCTGATTACAGGAAACTTTGAAGTCTTTCGGTAAGCAAAATTGTACCATCCAAAATTTTCATGTCGCCCATCTTTTCTGGCCTTTGTCTGGTAGTGCAGTTCATGCACCCGGCAGAATCCATCAGGAAATGGTTCCACCCCCTGGCTTCGGAGGGCCCAAATGTAAACGTTGAGCCTAACGATGGCGTTAGGAGTCAGCTGATGGAAGAAAATCCCAAACTTCTTCAGCACATCTGCAATCATTCCATGAAATGAAAGTCTTAATCCAGCTTTGAAGAAACTCTTAAAAACCACTATTTCATCTGCTTCTGGCTGTGGGGTGGTCTCTTCTCCACCAAAGCGAATTGATTTCTTATCGGTTTCACGAAGATAGCCCAGCTTTACCATTTTATCAAAATCAGCTTTGGAAATTGTAGATTTGCTGAAATCCAGATGGCTGGGCTTGCTCGGCACTGCACTGCTGTAGTCATCTTCGGAATCAGTATCTTCAGCAGCAGCGCGTTCTGTTTCGGCGGCAGCGCTGCCTTCGGCGAGTTGCGTGTCTTCCGCCCTCACCAGCCCAAAGCGCCTCATTGCTTCGAAGATTGGAACAGTATCAGCAGCTTCGGCTTCGTCTCCATCACGTTCAACCCTAGCAGTCGAGCGTAATCTGGCCATTTGATTTTGAATGTTTTTGAAAATTTTTTGCAAGTTAGTGACCTTTTTCTTCCGAAGCTCCTTTTGTGACGAAGCATATTCCAAACTGCAGCTTCGTTCGAATGAAGAAGTCAAGCTTCGGCTATGGTTAAAATTTTTGGCAGCAAAACAGTGCAATAGCAATGAATGCTGTGGTAACTTCACACCTATCTATCTGTTTTTATACTGATGCAGGTAGGGAGGTGGATCGTCAAGATTTTTACACCGGGTAAACAGTCGCTCGCACTCGCTGAATGGTGGGACCGCTCCGTACTGGAAGCTTTATCGTTTCTCGGCAACGAGCTCAGGGAAGGTGTTTTTTCGGACCTTCGGCTTCCCGAAGCCTAGAAGACTTTTTTTCACGGATAAAGCTCGTTACGAAAAACGATCTAGCACCGCGAAGGGGCTACTGTTGGGACCATGCTTCGTCGCCGAAGGTCCTTTAAGAAGAAACAGCTTCGGTGAAAGTTGCTTATACGAAATGCCGAAGCTACCATTTCTGAAGCTTCGGAGTTATAGCATGCCCGAAGGTGGAAGATCAAACCGACTTAAAGATAGAATGACCCTTCAGTCCATAAGGGCCTGAGTTATTATTGTAAACTTTTATAAAGGGCATGAATGTAATTCTGCATGGGCTGCGTCCCTCGCCTATAAATAGATGAACAGTACTCTCATACTGTTCACGCGGACTTGACATCTTGCTTTTGCGTCACGCTTGTATTTTCCTCTTCCTTCGAGCCGAAGGTACATTTATATTATATAATCATTTTTATGATAATAAAATAGAGATGATCCGATAACAATATTTATTTATGTAATTTTTTTATCATTATGTCTTGCGTTTACGAAGGTATGTCCTTCACGACCTTCGTCCGAAATTCATTATATCCCGAAGGGAAATAATGCTTTAAAGGACGAAGGACTTTAACATTTAACACTTTTTATGTTGCCTTGTTCTTAATTCTTAGCATTTGAGAACAAGTCCCCAACAGCAACAATATAACTATATGTAAGTTTTTTTATAAAAAGTAAGTTTAATGATCTACCTAACTATTTATATAGTTAAAATAAAAATTATTTGACTTCTAATACTTACTTTATGACGGAGGGACTACGCTAAATCTTCGCAACGACGGACTATCCGATCCAAAAATAAGCCTCTTAGGCCAGTCCCGACTACTATATGAAACATGAGATAATTTTTATACTTGCACGTTAGGATAGACGCTACACATAGAAATTTTATTCATAGTGGATCCTTTTTTGGATTTGAATTTTTTATCCAATCACCTACATTCTCTTTCCTATCATGAGCTTATAACTGCTTTGATGTCCTGGTTCCTGTGTAGGAATAACCTTTTTTTTAATAAAAAGTCATTTTCTGCTTCTTAATTTTAATGTCACGTCAACATTTTGTTAATTTCACATCGTTATGAAAATGAACCGTTGGGATTGTCCTCATGACAAATTGACAACCATGCTTTGGCAACTACTCGCTCCGTCCCATAAAGAACGCACTGTATTATATTTTAATATCTCAAGAGAATTATAGATCAAAAATATCAATATATATTATCAATAAATATCATTAGATTAAATATGAAATATTTATTAAATAAATAAATTATAAATCATAAATATGGATACCATTCACCGTAAACTTGGTCAAACATGAACCATCTGAACTCACATACAACCTATAGTTGCATCTTTTTTTACAGAGGAAGTATTATCTAATCTAAAACCTATGTAAATTACGAAAGTTCATGATAAATGCAGTAGCCTCATATATTATCAATAAAAATGTATCTTTTACTAACGAATGACCAATTTTTTAGAAAAAAAAAAGAAAATATTGTACAATGGTTTTGGTTTTGTTTCCTTTTGTGATGACTTATATGCTTGTTTTGCGTTGGTCAACTAGAACGTTGTACTGGTATATATATATTATTAACTATTATTGTACGCATAGTATACTGATTATTGAACAATGAACATGGACAAGTTGGAGTAGGCAAGGTACGTGTGCATCGACTTTTTTTTTTCCTTAACACTTCATTCTGAAGATTCCCCGGTGGCAGAAACCTTGTCCGTGCATGATGTATTAGCTCAAGGTCTTCCAAATAGAGAAGAAGAAAAAAAAACATACGGTCGGCCTGTTCATGTCACAACAGCGATACTGTCCCTTGATAGGCGCGAAGGTCAATCATAGAGAAAGTACGGCGCGAAGGTCAATCACCGGAAAAAGTACATGGCAACCGGCACACACAGTTCTCCAGAGATGCTGTCCCTTGGTAGGCATTGACCATTATGGGAGCATCAGGAAGGCGACTGTTCGTTACGGATTCAAGTCGGATATTTAAACTAATGCAGCCGTAACTTATAGAGATAGAAATATTGTATAAGTAGTAGAAACTGATACGGATTAAAACTAAATGAAGTATCGTCTAACATGGTGGACTTAAAAAAAGCATACTGTCAATTGCAGGCCTAGTCATTCGCCTCTCTCTTTTGCAACTTCGTGGTACGTGCCATGCCAACAAAAGGTCGTAAGGCCGGGGTGCTCAAGGGTCATGACGTATGGAGTTTGCTAAGGATGCCAATACGATAAATGTTCGTGTTGGGCTAGCGACTAATGGTATCAAACATTTCGATCAAATCGTTACGTTCTACTCCCGTTGGCATGTCTTGAGTATTCCATACAACTTTTCTCTATTTCTTTGCACGAAATATATATATATATATTTTTATATTTTGCTGCCTCGTCATACTAGATTGATGACGATGATCTCAATAAACAGACCGTAAATGAAGAAGGAAATGCGTATATAGAATTTAGAGTGTGGAGTACGGATGGACTCACGTATGTGAAATATGGGAGACTTCATACGCTAAGATGATGATTCTAATGCGCAACGTTGATGTCATATGCATCACGAACTGATGTTGGTGGAAAGAGATAAAAGAAAATACGAGCAGATGGGAAAAAAAAGAATCGAAATGCAAAAGCAAATAGGCAGATCGAGAGGGAGATAGATTTTTTTGGCTGGACACGAGCTGAGCTTGAAAACATGTGTCTGTGTGGGAGCTCCGCTCCAACGGGCAGCGGGTCCGTGCACGAGAGCGACCTGTGGACGCCGGGTGGCAGAGGTCAGGCACAGGCACGAAAGCCGTCTGCCGGTCGCGAAACGACGAGGCGCTCGCCCGCCCCGAGCGACAGGCTACTGCGACTGCTAGTGCTAGTTGCCTAAGGTTCGGATCCCGTCAGGTCACCGCGCCGGCCCGGCCAGGAAATCTCGTCGCACGGCCCGGCCCGGCCCGGCCGGCTTGTCTCCAGCGCACGCAGCGCCTCCGTCGATGAGGTAGCAGTGTAGCACTGTTGATGAGGGAGGTCATGTCTCCGGTCTCGAATATGCTCCACCAAGGGTAGGTTTAGCACGACTTCCAAATGTGGGTCTTCACGCAGCTTTTGCTCTGCACTCTACAGGCTGGCTGCAACACCCAGCTAGGGCTGGAAAAAAAGCTCGAGCTCGACGAGCTGGCTCGGGCTCGCAGCAGCTCGGCTCGGCTCGGACCGGCTCGACGCTCCGAACGAGCCCGAGCCGAGTCTGTTTTTCTGGCTCGTGAAAAGAGCGAGCCAGCTCGGCTCGGCTCGGTGCAGCTCGCGAGCTGGCTCGTGGCTCGACCCAACAATAATTTGTTACATAAAATCTTAATTAGCATATAATATTAATAACGAGTAGACAATTAATTTATGTTATTTGAGATTACTATACAAAAATAATCTGTTTTATATATTATATTAGTGATATATCTATTTTACTAATTTAAAATATGTTATTTAAAATATTTTTAAGATTTTATATTATAATTTAGAGAGCAGATTTAATTTTATGCCTAGGCTCGTTGGCTCGGCGAGCCGGCTCGCGAGCCAGGAGCGAGCCGAGCCGAGCCGCTTTTTCGAGCTCGTGAGATGAACGAGCCGAGCCGAGCTCGGCTCGTTACATGAGCGAGCCACAGCGAGCCGAGCCGAGCCGAGCTCGGCTCGTTTCCACCCCTACACCCAGCCTTGGGGCGTTTGATGCAGCAACTCTACCAAGATATTTAAACAAAATACTTCTACTTTCTTAGACCAACTCCAGCAGGCGGCGTCTCCGTATCCGTAAAACGCGCGGGCGACGCTTTCTCTCTCCTCTCCGTATCCGTCTCCGTTTCCAGCAGACTCCGTATATACACTCCGCATGCAGTCTATGACACCTGGGGCCCGCGAGCAGCCGCGCGCGCGTGCAGAGAGCTGCGGAGAGGAGAGAGAAAGCGTGGAAAAGGGGAGTGCGGGTACAGGCCGTGCGTTTTACGGAGAGGGATGCGGAGACTGCTGGACTGATGAATAGTGTGCTTCGCTGCGCAAAATAGGGATACGGAGCCGCATGCGGAGTGTTGCTGGAGTTGGTCTTACACCCCCCAAAAAAAAAGTTTAGCAAACAAAAAGAAAAAAAACAAAGGAGTCACACCACACCACACGGGCCTGTTTGTTTCGGGCTGCCGCGACGTGGAAGTAGCATAGGCCTAGCCAGTAGGACGTATCTTTCCTACTACTACTACTATTACAATAGGAGTACACTACCGTGCAGGCAGGTCGAAGCGTATTGGTAGCGGTAAAGGCTGGGCACTCGTCGTCTTGGCGCGTCTTTTCCTAACCCTAGGGAGAGGTACAAAATACACGTCACGTCACTTTTGCAGTCACGGCCACCGCTCCCAGGTCCCACAACAGCACGAGCAGGAGCCAGAGAGGAAGAAGCTCCAAGCCTAAGCCTCGCACTCGCAGCCCCAGACGGAAAAAGGCTTGCCGCACGGGACAGGGCACGCACCCGAACCGATTCTTCTCGCCGCTAACGCCAATCTCAACGGCACTGTAATGATAAAAGAGGGGTAATAATAAAGTAGCAGACCAAACCCGATTGAAAACTCGAAGCGCCGGCACCGAGCTGTGCTGGTTTGGCCGTACCTCCACAGCGTCCATCCGAAACACCAACACACAAGACGACAGAAACCGCCATGGAAACCTCAACTCCAAAGCTCCATTACAAAAACGGCTTGGAAATTGGAATTCTACTACCGTTTCTAGGCTGCTTAGAAATACCAGAAGAATACAAAAAAAAAAACGAAAAGAAGCGCAGCTGGATCTCTACTCCCTCTACTGATCTGCACCTCCTTTTCCTTGCCTACTACGGCTGTGTTCGCTGCGGCTTTAAGCGGCTTTAATCCGGCTGCGGCTGCGGCTTCTACAGTATTTTGTCTCTACTGATTGCAGCTGCAGCAGTACAAACAGCCGTAACAGTACGGCTTTAAGCCGCAGCGAACACAGCCTACAGTACTACTAGTAGGATACGTACATCTGACAAGACGACACCCGGGCCCAAACGGAAACCTCATTCAATTCACCAGCTGGTGCGATGGAAAAGACATGGAAGGAAAAAAATCAGTCGAAACGCCTTCGATTCCAGCGCGCCTTTCGCTACGGTGGGCCGGCCGGCCGGCCAGCACGGCCGCTGCGGCGGAGCCGTAGACCCGTAGGGTACTGCTGCTGCTACGTCATGTCAGCCGTTGGGGGATGCGCCCGCCGAGCCGTTTCCCGTTTTCCTCACTGCGGTTGCTGCTGCTCATCCTGGGCGTCGCCGACGGCGGCAAGTAGCCAGCGGTCCACGGGCACGCACTGCACCTTGTGCGCGCGCTTCCAGTCCAGCGCCTGGCACGCGCGGGAGCAGTAGTTGGCCGCGCCGCACACGGAGCACCGCCGGAACTCGTGCCGCCGCGTCTCGCGCCGCCCGCACCGCACGTGGGAGCACAGCCGGAGCTCCGCGCCGTCGCCGTCGCCGCTATCGCCGGTTATCTTCCCGCCCGCCTGGGCGCCGCAGCGGTCGGAGGCCCACCACCAGTCCACCATGAACTGGTTCGCCGCGTGGGGCTCCGCCTCGGGGAGGCTCCACCCGAAGTCGGACAGGAGCGGGCACCCGCCGCCGCCGCCTCCGACGACGACGCCCGCGGCGTGGCGCGAGGCGGCCGCGGAGAGCGCGATGGTGAGCTCGCGGGCGTTCGCCGACACCAGGAGGCGGCGGCCCTCGGCGGGGTCCCGCCGCACGCCGTAGCCGTCCTGGAGGCAGTGCCCGAGCTCGCGGAGCGCGTCCACGTGGCCCAGCGCGGCCGCGCGCGCGCACAGCGCCGCGCCCGCGCGGAGGTCGCGGTCCGACTTGGCGCCGCCGCTGCCGTTGAACTGGATGACGGCCAGCGAGTAGAGCGCCGCCGCGTGCCCGCCGACGGCCGCCCTCGCCAGCAGCGCCGCGCCGCCGCTGCGGCTGCCCAGGCAGTAGAATCGGATCTACAGGGAAGGCAGAAGCAGGCGCTCCATGTCAGCCACTTTTAATCCATCCATCACGCAGCCATGTGCGCTTGATCGGAGAAGAAGAACGGGAACTGAGTTATTAGGGTTGTGATGTGACGCGGCCCGTACCATGCCGAGAATGTAGCAGGCCTCGAGGTTGCCGGCGTCGGCGCAGCGCTTGAGGAACCTCTGCGCTGCCTCGGACCACGCCGCCGCCTTCACAGACAGCGACGCCGGCGAGGCCTTGGCGAACACCATGTCGTGACTGCCCAGCTCGTTGAGCCTCTTGCACCTGCACACGCCCAAGACATCAGCAAGCGCCCGATCCTTGGCCTCCGCCTTATCCCTACCGTTTCCGTAAACTGCAAAACTGCTTCGAACTCTCCCCCCACGTGACATGGAGGGAGAGGGAGCGTTCGCCATCCGATGGAACACGAGGAGTTGATGAAAAAGTGAGTCGTGCCCGGGGAGCAGACGTACGTGAGGTGGACGGAGAGCAGGTCGGCGGGCGCTGAGGAGTCGGCCGCGACCTTGGTCAGGATGGAGAGGACGAGGTCGTCGGGGAGCGCGTCCAGGTAGTCCGGCCCGCCGGCAGGCCGCTTCCTTCGTCCGCAGCAGGCGCACTCACCGGCGACGGCCGACGCCACCCTCTTCCTCTTCTGCCCCACCAAGGCATCCTCGCCTCCGCCGTTAGAATACCTGGACCCGCTCCTCGTCCTCATCTCTCTCTCTCTCTCTCTCTCTCCACCGGAGTCGTCGTCGCCAGAGAGGGAGGGGAGAAAAGGTGGGGGGAAAGGTGAAACGGCCGCGCGGGCGAGCGAGACGACCGGAAGCGCGGAGCGGTGTGCTTGTGGGCGAGCAATCCAGAGGGCTTTTATACAGAAGTAGAAGTAGAGGAGGAGGAGGTGGACGAGGACGAGGAGCGTCTCCATCGTACCGTGGCATAGGGGTGTTCAGTTTTTACTGCTTTTAATGCCCTGCCAACTGCAGTATCCGCAGGGGCGGAGCTGACCGCATGAGTGCTGCCAATGCGCGCCCACGCAGACGCGGGCAGGCTCATCAGCTGAAAAGCATCAATGCTTGCTGTTGTGGCTCCCTCCCTTTTTTTTCACCGCCAGCTTTTGTGGGGTAAAAGCCTGCCAAAAACAAAGGACATGAGTTTCCTCCCCTTTTTTATTCATCCTTACTTTCGCTTTTGAGGGATACAACGCACAGCTAGAGATGGCAATGGGTACTCGAAACCCGAAACCCGATGGGTTTTTATCCCATTAGGGTACGGGTTTGGGTCAATTTTCATACTCATGGGTTTGTTAACGGGCATAAATATGTACCCAGCGGGTTTATGGGTACGAGTTTTTCCTATAGTACCCAAACCCGTGAACCCGTGGGTTTTTTAAACCCGACCAAACCTAGTGCATATTGTCATTTTATTTTATAAACGAACAACAAACTTGTTATTCCTTATTTACTTCATATTTTTTATCAATTGGTGAATGTATCAGTAGTCGATGAGAGTGTTGCTTGCTTGATATTATAGTTTTTACTAGCGTTATATATGTGGTGGATGGATAACTTAGTGCAAGGTCACTTAATTATACAACTTATTATTTGTATTTCATTCTCTCTACTAATAATTTTTATACCAAATCATGAACTCGTTGTTCATTACATAGATTTTGGATCATGATATCGTTAATCATTACGATACTTATTGATTATGAGAAGAACAAGTATATTGGAGATGAAACCCGCGGGTAACCCATGGGTACCCGTTAACCCGATGGGTACGGGTTTGGGCAAAATCTCAAACCCGTCATAGGTACGGGTTTTTTAATGGGCATAGATATTTTTCACGGGTACGAGTTTGGGACGGTAAAACCCAGCGGATTTGTAGCCGTTGCCATCTGTACGCACAGCGTACTTATATATGTACCGTCTCATCAGGGTCGATTGATATAGAGCCGTTAATATTTCTAGCTATCAGAACTAGTACATTCGAGTGTACAGCCTGTACCAAGTGCCCCAGTTAAATACAGTTCTGCGACCACGTTTCCATTAATAAATTAAATGGTTTCTATTGTACCACATATTATAATACTGGTTACAAGATCAATCCATATATCATAATATATATTGGATCCATATAAAAACACATGTACCCTATCCTAAACATGAGAACTATGGTTGTGTTCGCTGCGGCTTAAAGCGGCTTTAATCCGGCTGCGGCTGCGGCTTCTACAGTATTTTGTCTCTACTGATTGCAGCTGCAGCAGTACAAACAGCCGTAACAGTACGGCTTTAAGCCGCAGCGAACACAGCCTATAGGTGAAGGACCCCAACGTTTATAGGGTGAGCCCACAATTTTTTTTCGAATTTAAATGGTTAAAATTGAATAAGCAAATCAAATATTGGATTGTGGTCTGATCGTATTCGTATCCAACCGATTTTGCCCGCCGCCGCAAATCAGATAATATCGTTCGTATGAATCGGACTATAGCCCACCCGACGGACACTGTGATTGCCTTGATCGGTATGGACCGTCTAGGCCACCGTGCTAGCAAGTTCGATAACAATCCATACCGAAAACGGTTTTACTACTATGGACCTGTTTGGATCCAAGGGCTAGAGCTAGTTTGGGCTAGTTTGTGCCAAACTAGCCCAAAAGTAACCAAACAGGAGGGCTAGAGCCAGTTTTTTGCAACTAGCCCACCCCAAAAAACTCTCCCCACCAAGGGGTGATTATTGAGGCTAGTTTGTTGGAAGAAACGCCGCCGTCCTCGAGCAGGTCAGCCGTCGCCTCCCTCCGTTCCCTCACCCTCCTCCTCCCTCTGTTCTTGATGCATGGCCGGTGGGGGTGGGATTCCGCGCCGCGACCTGGCTGGGGGAGCCGCGCCGCCAGCCATGGCTGGGGATGGACGCACCGACTGCCCTGGGCCGATTCCGCGCCGCGACCTGGCTGGGGGAGCCGCGCCGCCAGCCATGGCTGGGGATGGACGCGCCACCCGCCCTGGCTGGGGCCCGTCGCCTCCCTGGTTGAGTGTCGACATGCCGCCGTGGCTTGGGGTCGACGCAGGCTAGGGGCAGGGCGCCGCAGCGAGGAGCCAGGACGCGCGGGCATGGGGGCAGGGCGCCGCGGCCATGGCGAGCTGCCTGCCTGCCTTGCCGTCCATGATGAGCTCTTGCAGTGTGAAGTTCTTGTTCAAGCTGAGCTAGCCTGATCCTGTTGGACTCGAGTTGCTGGATGTAAGCCTGTTTGCATTACAGTGTGAAGAGAAGTAAAATAAATCTGCGTTGACATTGGATGATAGGGATAATAATTTGAACAGTGTCAAGAAATTAAAAGGAACAATGTTAATTCTTCGTCATTTTTTTCTACTCGTTTCTGTTCAAATCATGGTGTAGCCTTTATTTGTAGGTCATCAGCTGTCGACTCACTCACCTTCTTTCTTAGCCTGCTTTTCCTTGCAGCCTCCCTATTCTGGGCCAGCCTTCTCAGCGTCTGTACGTGTTTATTACAGCGTGGTGCACATAACCAGTACGTAATCAAAATTAGTGCAACAAAACATTGATGACTAGCTAGTATAGTGTGTTCTTTCCAAGTATAGTACGTAGAACAGGAAAACAACGGATTTGTTTTGGCTAATTTCTTATTGAATGCATTTTCGACTATTGTAATTTACTAATTTATCTACTGTGATTGGCTCATTTTGTTACTGCATATGCAGCCTCACCGTTGCCATGGACGGCGATGCCTTCGACCTCAACTCGCAGGCGCCGGAGACTGATGGTTTCTCGGGGCTTCAGCTGTACGGCAACATCCTGTCCGACTCTGATGGTATGTTCGATGGCCGTGCCAGCGGCTCTGTGCTTCCTCCGTATCGCCCACCGCGTGCCGGAGGCGGAGACGCGCGGGCAGCTGCAGCGGCACCCTACGCCCGGCAACTGCTCTTCGACGGCTCCACCTCGGCGGCAGGCAACACAGTTCGTCAGCGGGCGAACTCGGCCGCAACAGCACCCGTCCGTCGTCAACAGCTCAACAACACAGCGCATCGTCGCACCAACAGCCAAGGCGCACCGCGTCCGCCACCACCGAGGACACAGAGGGCACCCAGGAGTGCAGTCCGTGGGCAAGCATCCGGCTCCGGCGCTCCCTTCAACAACGATGAAACAATGGAGGATCACGTGGAGGACTTAGCTAGCTCCGGAGGTCCCCCGGTGAGCAATGTTGATCGAGCCCATTGGAGTGATGAAAATAATGCTTGTTTGTTAGAATTGTGCATAGAGCAACGTAGAGCAGGAACATACAATGGTGCACAAATGACCGGTGAAGGGTACCAAGCAGTTGTTGACGGATTATTTGCTAGACAGAGGTTGGTGTACTCCCGTGGATCGATCAAGAACCAACTAACCGTACTGAAGAGTATCCATGGTTTTTGGCGCTACTTACAATCGCACACAGGGTTGGGGAGGAGACCTGACGGATCCATTGATGCAGATTCTGAGCATTGGGCAACACACACAGAGGTATACTTTTTCCTAGTAAAATTGAATACAGCTTAATTAGTGTAATGTTACTGATCAAGTTTTATGTTGTCTTATATTAACAGAAAAAACCATACTTGAAGAAGTTGTTGTATGCTCCTCCAGCAAATGAGGACTTGCTTGATGAATTGTGGAGAGGCTACACAGTGGATGGCAGCACGGCCTTTGTGCCTGGAGATGATTATGGTGACAATGATGGCCAAGACGCAGGGACAGAGGATGAAGAAGAAGGGTTTCAGGCAACACCTACTAGTACCCAGAGGAGCCTGAAAGGCAAGAGGCCATTGAGCAGCACTACTAGCACTTTGACTAGTCCAGTAAAGAAGAGTAAGAGCCCGATGGTGAAGATTGTCAAGGACATAGCAAGTACCTTCAAAGAGTCTGTTGTAGCCAACACTAAGCAAATGGAGAAACGTGCAACTCAGAAGGCAGAGTTTTCTGTCAAGAGGTGTCAAGAACTTGCATTTGAGTGTGGCATTGAGAGAACAGTTAACAACGTGTATGCTATGTCAAAGTTGTTCGCAACAGAGTTTCAAAGGGAGTTCTTTTGTGGCCAGTTAACTCCTGAGCTTAGGTTGGGTTTCTTCAAGAAATGGTGCAGGGACAACAATTTGGAGTAGAGAACCGTTATCTCATATCTATGCATAATAGTGAACCTTTATCTATGTGGTGTAATGAACCTTTATATATGTGTGTTCGGTCTTGAAGTAATATCTGTGTGTGTAATGAACCTTTATCTATGTGTGTGAGGTCTTGAAATATTATATATGTGTCTTGAAATATTTGAACTTATCTATGAGCTGTGATGTCTAGTCTTATGCAACGTCCTTATAGTTTGTTAAATGTGTTGAAGCAGGAAGATGATGATGGCATCATGTATGACGAAGAAGTAGCCGATGGAGGCAGCTCAAGTGAGGATGAAATTATATCCAGGTGTCGCAACAATTTGGTGCAACAACAAAAAATGATTGTGCTGTTGGTTCCTATCTTGGGTATGTACTCTGATAACTACTTCCTGAAACTACCTAAAAGGGTCACTGGGGATTCTTGTTTGGAATGGGTGCAAGAGACACTAGCAAGATATACCCAATGTTACAACATGTTTAGGGTTGAGAGGCCTTTATTTTATAGACTGCATAATACTTTGGTCCGTAGATATGGGTTGAAATCCACTAAAAAATTGACATCTGTAGAGGCTCTTGCTATGTTTTTATGGATTGTTGGAGGCTCACAGGCAGTTAGACAGGCTGACAACCGTTTTAGGAGGTCTCTGGAGACAGTAAGTAGGACATTTAGCAAAGTTTTGACATGCCTCCTGAAGTTAGCACATGACAACATTGCACCCGAGGACCCAACATTTGCAGAGATGCACCCAAATTTAGAGAATCCAGCATTTTGGCCAAACTTCAACGATTGCATAGGAGCTATCGATGGGACACATATCAAGGTTGTGGTTGATAAGAGTAAGAGGATTCCATATTTGAACAGGCACAATGAGACCAGTCAAAATGTGCTTGTTGTTTGTGATTTTGACATGAGATTTACCTTTGTGTTGTCGGGATGGCCTGGTTCAGCACATGACATGAGAGTTTTCAAAGATGCCATAACTACTCATCACCACAAATTTCCACATCCACCACCAGGTTTTCTTACTTCACCTTTCTTGCAACAATTTTAAACCAATTAAACTAGTTCATCTAAGTCTCATCGTTTACCTTTCAAAATATGTAGGCAAGTATTATGTGGTTGATGCGGGTTACCCAAATCGTCCGGGATACCTTTCACCATACCGGTGTACAAGGTACCATGTCGAGCAATGGCATAACGGCCCACCGCCCCAAGGTATGAAAGAAGTCTTCAACCATGCACATGCCAAAGTTAGAAATGTGATATAAAGAAGTTTTGGAGTGTTGAAGATGAAGTTTAGGATTTTGTTGAACATGCAAAGATTTCCAGAGGACAAGCAAACTAGAATTATTGTTGCATGTATGGCTCTTCACAATTTTATTCGAGAGAGTAGAATTGCGGATCGAGAATTCGAAGCATGTGATGCCGATGAAAATTATAACCCAATGCCTAGTTCTGCAGCATCAACATGGCCAGAAGACGAACCTCTTGTTGAAGATGTCAACATGAATGCCTTCCGTGATGAATTAGCTCATGCTTTGTTTCATGGAGTGTAATTTTTTTTAATATTGATTAAGGACTTGTATGTTCGTATGGGACATCGCATTTGTATGCAAAAATTAAACTTATTGTGATTTGGATGTTTGATTTGTGAAAATAAATTTATTTGTGTTATTTGTGTGTGGGAGAAGCCACACAAGAGTTTGCCACACTAAATCCGGATAAGGAAAGGTTTAAATAAGACAAATGATTATAAAATAACATTTATTGTAAACTAGCCCTTGGATCCAAACACGTAGAGGGCTAGAGCTAGTTTGGGCTAGAGTTAGAGCTAGAAACTAGCTCTAGCTCTAGCCGGGCTTGAAGGATCCAAACAGGGCCTATGTTATACCGTACTTTCGGGTGGTGCTCGTATAACATTAAACCTATTATTGTAATTTTAAAACTTACGCATTTGAACATGTACAAGTGTTTTATATGATTCTAGTTAATCTGACTAAATTTGGAGTTATTTAACTCCTTGACAGACGAGAAGGATTAATAGTGTTCTTTTACCGTTCATTTATCTTCGTTTATTTTTATTTGAGACGTCCCGAGAAAGTACAACCTAGAATGTGCTGTTTACGGCTGTGTTCAACACGTCATTATCATGTATATGGTCGTGTAAAATATTATTTTATTCTGTAAATAATATTGTTTATAGAGTTGAGTTTGAAACAGAAGAAAATGAAAATGAGATATGATGAGAAAGGTGTTGAAGATAGGCTAGTAGTGCTCGTACAACTCAGCAGAGTACAATACCTCGTGTATTGCTTCTGTTGCCATATATATGACTAAAGACCTGCAACGCTACAGAATTCCTATGCCCTCGTTTCAGTGTCTCACGGTAACTAGGCTTTTGTTATTGTAAGGACTAATCTAGAAACTTAAAATTTTTCTTAGGAAATGGTAGGAATTGAGGGTCAAATTAGGTCATGTCCACCTCAATTCCAAACTAGCACTAAGGATCTGTTTTGCTAGCAAGGGATTTGATAGTCTATAATCCGTTAGTACTTCAAAATTAGGCAATAAGCATCCTTAATGGCTTGTTTGGAAAAAAAGAGAGAGGATTTTAGCCTCTTCAATCCTCTTGCTCTTAAATAAGCTCTCAATCCTCTCTCATCTCCGTCTTCCGAACATACGGTAAATGTAAGACGGAAGCCGCAACAAACAAACAGACAGTTTGTATAGAGAGCCTTTAATATCTGTAATTGTAACGGTCCTCCTCTGGTCAGCCCGTAGCATGTTGCAAAAAAAAAATACACATGACCAAACTGGCAGCCCGAAACGGCTAGAAATTTATAGGTTTGTTCATGGCGACGGCGTCGAGGTAATGTGTGGGATTTAATTTTAATGGACGATTTTATCAAAAATCACGGCGCGTGTTGATTATCGGTCGGCAGTAGTAGTACAGGTGAGTTGGATTGCCTCTCCATCTCCTGCAGAATCAAGCACAAGCAGGTGGCAATGCGTGCAATGGCAATGCAAGTGCAGCAGCAGAAACGTTCCCCGCGGAAGCAAAAACTGCGCGGATCGGGCAGCAGTACCGCGGCCTACTGCCACATCTCCCGGACAGGGAACGGCACCGCACTTTGGGGCAGCCGCGGCACCGGCACGTGAGGAGTGGTTGGTGCCCGGCGAACAGCCACATGATGCAGTGGAGAGTGGAGGCAGGAGGAGACAGCGTCGTCGGTGAGGCAGGTGGGCGTTGGCTGGCGGGAGACCCCCGGCCGGCCTGAGTGACCGACCTGAACCCGGATCCGGACCCGGAGTGAGCTCAGCCCGGCCGGCCGGTGCAGGTCGTCAGCTGGTGCATGTGGTTGGGTCGGGTGGTTGGGTCTGCGTCTCCTCCGTCTCGGGTGGGGGTGCGGTGGGTCGACCAGAACCGGATCTTCCTTGGCCTGCGTGTGGCGCGACGCGGCCGCCGCCTGCCGATGCGGTGCGCTCCATGTGTCGCGCCTCGGGTCCCTCCCCGGCCGTCTCGCGTGGCCCGCTTGCATTGCCGCCCTCTCACCCTCACTCACTCGGCCTTTATTTACTCTGTCTGTCTCTCTCTGCCGGCATTCTCTCGCTAGTCGCTACGGCCAAGGAGAGCATCGCACACGACTCACGAGTGAGGGTCCGGTACTGCGGTGGCGCGGAAGCAGAGCACAGTCAGCAGAGCGGGCAACGCACACGGAACGGTGGCTCCATCTGCCCTGCCCCGTTTTCTTTCCATGTCACACGCACTTGGGCTGCACTGCATGTGCTGCCAACGTGACCTACATGCCATCCGTCCGTCCATCCATGTGGTGGATGCAAACCGTCAACGTGCTCCCTCCTCTTCTACCGGAGCCAAAGCCCGTTTTCTTCGCCGAGCAGTTAGTTCCGTCACCACTCATCACTGGAACAAGGACTGCAACGGAACTGCAATGTGTTGTGCGCATTTTTTTTCTCCGTGCAACCAGTGCTTGACGAGAAAAAAAAAACCAAACTCAATTTCCTCCTCTCCACTTTTCGTCCAAATTAAAACTCCTAGTTAATTGGAACGCTAAAAAGCTTTCAGTGTTAAGACTGTTATTACTAGTAGACAAGCTAACATACTTCTCGTCATATCGTGGTTTTTTTTAAAAAAAAATAGGTCAACCTGATGGCAGCACTCTGTTGTCAGGATTTAAAAGGGGAAAAAAAATTTTGCACAACAAAGTCCTCATCGATCGTGGTTTTTTAAATTTAGGTCAACCTGCTGACAGTTTTATTGTATGGAGAATCGTGAAACGAATTCCTCATCATGGTTTTAAATTTAGGTCAACCCGCTGACAGTTTCTTGTCTGGATTTTTTTTTTTTGCAAAATTAACGAAGTCCTCACAAAGTTTTTTTTTGGTCTGTTCTTTTTTCGGTTTCTTCAATAATACTTCCTCCGTGTTGCTGCGATACTACAGCACCAATATCTAGTTCTCGAAGTGTTTACTGATCTAAGTGACACACTCGAACAGTATACCGGAAATGTATTTTGAGAATTTATGGACCTAAGTAGTAGTACGCTTGAACCATAACAGGGTGCTAGAAATGTGTGCTTGAGAATTGGTCGACCTAAGTCATACCCTAGGATAGATTCTAAAAATACCTATTACCATACATTTAACCCTTATAAAATTGAACACCTTAGCCATCTTTTTAGCAGCGAAGTATGGTTCTCCATCTTAAGGACACTATGATTGCTACTTGCCGGTTGTAGAGTAGGAAACAGATTGACAAGTCGGAGAGAGAGTATGGGCTTCGATTGCCTTGTCGTCTTTTGGACACTACGCTTACAAGGGATCATGACAGATTCTAGTAGTACACTTGCTACTTGGTAGCCGTGGTGTAGGAAATAGATTTGGCAAGACGGGGGTGTAAAGGGCTCCGATTGCCGTGTCATCTTTGGTGTCTTGTTGGTTACTCCGGAAGAGGAGGACACGAACCTTAACTTGGCCTCAAATAGTAATTGGCATTAGCCCATCTAAGCAAGCCCTCACTGCACATCTACCACCTTATTAACTTGGCCTTTCAAGGTTTGAATCGCTTTTTGTTGGGTTCAAAACGAGCAGTTTTGTTACAACTAGTTGTAGGCAGTATTTTGTTTATTTAAGTGTAACAAATCATGCATGTACGTTGTATCTGGTGTCGATTGAGTTCATCTGGCACAGTCGTTTTTTCTCTCCTATTATCTTAAATTCCTAATTAAATACGTTCTTTATTCACATTCGCAAAAAAAAAAGGTCTTGTGTTTTATATGGTTCTCGGGCCCATCCTATTTTATTCTCCCATCAAATGTGAAGGTAATCCAGTGTTGCACATCATCGTATTTCTGTTGCGATTATATCTATAGCTAGCGTGGCACTGAACACACATGACGGATCGTGCAAGAGTACGTCGGAACGGTGGACATATGTCCAAGATTGTTGCTTTCATGTCCTGCGAAAAAGCCCTGAAAACCGTGGGAACCTGTTCTTTCACGAGGGACTACTGACTAGCCACACAAAAAAAATGGAGGCGAGATGGCTACAGGACGGTTTGTTTCAAAAAATATTTGTGACGAGTTTTTTTTTAAGAATATGATTGTACGGAAAAATCTGAGTATCGTGAAGGTTACGTGCGGAATAAGATGAAGGTGTCCATCCGGTTTAAGATCTAGAAAGTGATAAATTCATACTATCGCGACAATTTGACCGATTCTGTGTTCACTTGAACTCGAACGGTTTTTATCAAAACGATTCTCACAAAAAGCGGGCTGAAAAATTAGATGTTTGACAGTCCACGACAGCGTCCAGAAGCTAGAAATAAGCTGAAACAAACATCACCTCTGCGTATGGGAGACAGGCGATAGCCAACCTACCACAATCTGCAAAGGCCGACTCTCCAGACCGCAACCTAATGATGATCCAAATTAGGTTTTTGCTTGGTCATTATAGCCAGCCAAGGTTAAGAGGTGTTTAATATGGAGGAGTCGAGGAGAGTTCTGTATATATAATAATAATAATAATAATAATAATAATAATAATAATAATAATAATAATAATAACCGGTCTATGCAATGCAAACGCAAACAAAAAAAAGAAGATATATATCACAATGATCTGAGAAGACGAGCCGTTTTTGTTAAATCATCTCGGCGTCAGATCAGATCAGGTCAGGCCAGGTCAGATCAGCGAGGAAAGCAGACCAGACCAAGGGTAGAGAGACGAGAGAGGATACTTGCAGAGGTGGTGGTGTTCATTGTTACATTGCCTAGCTCTGTCTCTGTGAGAGCGAGAGGTCACGGACGGCGGGCAGCGCTTTGGAGGCGCCGGCATTGCAGCCACCCTGTGCTTTTTTAATAAGTGGATTTCGACACGTACGGCCAGCGATTAGGGCTCGTCTGATTAGACATGACGTCCATGGCTTGAAGAGGAGAGGAGAGGAGACCCATCCTGCAGGCATAATTATTGGCACGACGATGGTTTAAGGTTCTCGTATCCAGCCAATAGGCATGCTGATTGCTGCTGCATGTGTTGTTGTTTGAAGCAGTGGAAACAAACAGACGCAGAGAGAGCGAGAGGTCTAAAGGAACAACAGGAGAGGAGAAGACTAGTAGCTAGCTGCACTTTTCTGCTCTGCTGACCTAATTCCTCACGTTCAGAAGCTGCGTGAACGACGGCAGCAGAGATGCGCGCGTGCCTGGCATCTGCTCCACCCCACCATGCCTGCCCCTCTGCCTGTGCTTATCTCTATCTGCAGTGACATGACTTAACTATCGATCAGTGCTAAACTGCTAACCACGCTGCAGGGTTTAACGATGCATATGCTTTAATTGCAAGCTGCCGTCGTTCCGCTTAGTACAGATACAAATGCGTACAGATCGAGACGCTTGATGAAGCTTTAATTTGTTTGAACACAAAGTACTAATCTATCGTTCCAGGTATATATATCTCTCTTTCATACGCATCTAACCCAATCATGATAAGGACTAGCTTACAGACACAAGTAACTGACCAGAAGGCTCTACGTTTGTTTTTGGGGTATAGTATACATGTAAGCTGAAGCTAAGGTGGTGACTTGTGACCAGTCTTGTGACGTGGTAGCTAGCTGACACTACCACCGGAACCTCTCCTCTCTGATCGGTTCCAATTCTATATACATACATGGGACATTGGGGTGGAAGACACAATCACACTGTTTAACACTGTTCACAGGGAGATGGTTAAAATAAGGGCTGTGTTGACGCCTTTTCGGAGCGTCAAACACTCAACAAGAACCGTGGCGGTGCCCTCTGCACAGGGGCGGACAGTCCGCGCGCGGGGTCGGACGGTCCACGGCCTGGTGCGAGACGCGGTGGTACTCTCTGCGCAGGGCCGGACTGTCCGCGGCCTGGGGCCGGACGGTCCGCGGCCTGGTGCCCAACTAGGGCTTCTCTGCCTGACGGCCGGACAGTCCGCGCCCTGGGGGCCGGACGGTCCGCGCGTACGCAGAGGCGGCGGGAATCGCCGACGGCGCCTGGATCTCGCTCCTGGGAGGGACCCCGTCGGGGAGGAGAGATCCTAGGTGGTGTCTAGGCTAGGGCCGGCCGACCTAGACTCCTCTAATCGACGTAGAGCCGAAGAGAGACGAAGAATTTGGGGATTGGATAGCTAAACCTAAACTAGACTAGAACTACTCCTAGGATAAAATGTAAATTGTATTGATTGAAGGTTCGATTCGTTGTTTTAAATCGGCCGTAGACCTCTCTATTTATAGAGGAGGAGGGCTGGACCCGTTACAAACAAATTTCCGAGTGAATCCCGCGAATCTAGCTAACAACCGTAGCACAAAACTCAGAACCCTAAACTGTTCTGCGCACGCGCGGACCGTCCGGCCTCAGGGCCGGACCGTCCGCCCTGCTCAAAATGGGCTCCAACATATGCCCCCCTGCCTTTTGGTGGAGCTGAGCGAACCAAAAGCATCTTAACACGATGTGATTACATCGGTTTTCTTAAGCATTTTGCCACATACTGGGATGATATTGCTTGAGGAAACGCCCATTCAAAGCCTTAGGCAAATCTTTGCCTTGTAATGTTTGTAGCAAATAGGCGTTACCAGACATCACCTGTTTCACTTTATAAGGACCCTCCTAGCTTGGCGACCATTTCCCGAACTTTCGGTCTTTATTCCTTAGAGGCAGAATGGTCTTCCACACCAAGTCTCCTACTTAAAATGATTTTGCTTTGACCTTCTTGTTGTAGGCCCTGGCTACCATGATCTTGTCCTTTTCTATTGCTCCCAAAGCTATTATCCTCTTGTCGGTCACCTCATCAATATTATCCATCATTGAATTATAATAATCAGTAGCAGTTAGATCATTTTGTCTGGCAAACCTGACAGCATTCAAACTTATTTCCACAGGTAACACTGCTTCCTGCCCATAGACAAGCTCAAAAGGAGATACTTTAGTAGCACTATGTTTAGATATTCTATGAGCCCATAAAGCTTCAGACAAAATCTTATGCCAATGTTTAGGATTATCAGATACCTTCTTTTTTATCAAATTAATCAATGTCCTATTACTAGACTCGGCCTATCCATTGGCCTGAGCATAATATGGAGACGAATTAAGCAGCTTAATTCTGTATAATTCAGCAAATTCACGTACCTCCTTTGACATAAAAGAAGTACCTTTATCTGTAGTCAAGGTCTGGGGAATGCCGAATCTATGAATAATATGCTCAGTTATGAACTCAATTACCTCCTTGTGCGTCATGTTCTTTAGAGCAACGACTTCAGTCCATTTGGTGAAATAGTTAGTGGCAACTAACACAAACTGATGCCCCTTTGATGATGAAGGATGAATTTCTCCAATAAAGTCTAATCCCCATCCTCTGAACGGCCAAGGCTTGATGATAGGATGTAATTCGGCTGCAGGGACCAACTGTAGTCGCTGAATTTTTGACACACTTGGCAACCCTTGTAGTACTTGAAACAATCAGCTATCATACTAGGCCAATAAAAACCAGACCTTCGCAACAACCACTTCATCTTTGGAGCTGATTGATGAGTACCACAAATTCCTTCATGTACTTCGGCCATGGCTAATATAGCATCATCTGGGCCCAAGCACTTAAGCAGGACATCATTGACCGTTCGGCGGTAAAGTTCATCACTCATCAAAACATACTTGAAAGCTGTTCGCCGAATGTTCTTATCTGTCCTGATATTGGGATTTCGTAAATAATTAAGTATAGGTGTCCTCCAATCACTTGCATCGGCTTCATTGTCAGCCGAATCGATTAAGAGAACATTTCTGGTAACCCCGGACGGTCCGGCGTCATCACGTGGACGGTCCACGACCTGGGAATTTGGCTCTGCACTGGTTATCAGATTTTCAGTTTTGTGAAATTTCCCTCTCTTTATCCGATAACCTGATACATCTTGTGCCAAATCGTTAGCTCTATGATTCTCAACTCTAGAAATATGCCGAATACTGAATTCGTCAAAAGAAAGGATTATGCTCCAACATTTCTCAAGGTAACTATTTAGAGTACCATCAAAACATTGATATTCTTCTAACACTTGTTGGACAACCAGCTGAGAATCACCAAATACCTTCACATGTTTTACTCCCATACCATTTAAAAGTTCTAAGCCGAATAGGAGGGCCTCATATTCAGCTTGATTATTAGTGCAATAAGTTTTCAATCGGCTAGAGAAGTCAAAGGAGACATTACTTGGTGAAACAAGCACAATGCCAATTCCTTGCCCTTCATTGCAAACCGATCCACCAAAATATAAAGTCCAAGGAGTAATAGTGAGGTATGACATGTCTAGTTCATGAATATCATTAACCCGATGTTCTACAATGAAATCCGCTACGACTTGGCCTTTCATAGATTTCAATGGTTCATAGGCCAAGTCATATTCTATGAGTGCATAAGCCCACTTACCAATCCTACCACTCATAATTGGGTTATGCAACATGTATTTGATCACATCGGCTTGACCAAAAATAGTGCAATGACTAGACAGTAAATAACATCTATATTTGGTGCATGCATAAAACAAGCATAAGCATAACTTTTCAATAAAAGTGTACCTTGTTTCAGCATCCACCAACCTTCGGCTTAGATATGTGAAAGTAGCCTAGAGGGGGGGGGTGAATAGGCTACAGCTGAAAATTTTCACTAAAAACTTCGAGATAGGTTAAATTAAAGTTGCACTGGTGCAAACCGGTCCAGTCGATTTTAATTACAACTGAACAAGTTTGAACCTGCTCAACTTAAATTAGGTAATCTGTTAAACAAATACGAAGTAGTGAAGAATATAGCTAAAGACTTGCCCTACACAAAATCTACTCGAATGAATAATATGAACCAACCAATGAATTTAAAGCGCTTGACAAGAACACACAAGAACACGCGATATAACCCGAGGTTCGGCAACCACCACAAAGGTGTCCTACTCCTCGTTGAGGAACCCACAAAGGGCCAGGTCTTTTCCAACCCTAATCCTCCACAAGCCGACCACAAAGGTCAAGGCAATCTCTTCTCAAATCAGCTCAAAGAGCGGGTGATACAAACTTCTTGGGGTCGTCCACAAATTTGGAGACTCCCAAGCAACCTCTAACCGTCAAGGAACACGAGGTTCCAAGAGTAACAAATCCGCACAAGGTTAAGTTTGCAACGAGCTCAAGAACAAAGAGAAAAGGAGAATCGAGATGAAATTGACAGCGAGTTCGATCGAGTTCACCTCACACCAAGGTTCCTTCAAATGATTGAAGGAGATGTGATTGCGGGTGTGAAAGGTGAAATGAATGCGCTTGTTTGAAGGTGGTCAGCCAAGAATTCGTGGGAGAGGCAGAAGTTAATGAGAGAGAGAGAGTGTGAGGGGGTATATAAAGGATCCCCCAAAAGCTGGCAGCCGTTGGGAGAAAAAGAATAAAAACCGGTTGAACCGGTTTTCAGACCGGTTGAATCGGTTTCTACCAGGGGGATCCCGGTCCACTGAGCTACTCAGTCGGAGACTCAACCGGTTTCAAAACCGGCTAAGTAAGGAAAAAATTCGGCTCAACCGGTTTTAGAAAAATATCTGCTGCGACTTTTCTGACAGCTCTGACTGTCAGACAGGTCAGAGCAGAGGTGGCTGGTGAACAGTACCAAAACCGGTTGAACCGGTTTCAGGACCGGTTGAACCGGTTTTGGGGGCTGAAACCAAATTTTGAGTATTTTGAAGAGAACAAAAGTGGAGTCTTTGTGGGAAGTAAAATTTGTTTTTTTCAAGGGCATTCATGATCTGGAAAAATGTTCTCCAAGATGTTTTCAAAAGATTTTGAACTTGGCTCGTTGCACAACTTACTTAACCGTCGCGGATCCCTTTTAATTGTACGGCGATTCCTATGACTCAAGAATTATAAATTTAGCACCGCCGTTGTTTCTAAGCACTTGGAGCACGCCATTTGATGTGGAATTTCAAATCCGCTGTGCTTTATACTTTTATGCTCGTAAGATCTGTGCTTCTCCTGTCTGTAGAATTTCTGTGTACATACTAGGAGCAAACTTGTTAGAATCTCAGTTTCTTTTGTCATTAATCACCAAAACCCTCAATTAGGGTTGATTGCACTTACAATCTCCCCCTTTTGGTGATTGATGCCAAAACAAACTGGAATAGAAATAAGAATTAAAAGTTACAAGTACTTGCGACATAAAATCTTTTGTGTATGTGTAGCTCCCCCTAAATATGTGCATGAGTTTTGCGAAATTAACATTGACTTGACATGTCAATTTGCAACATATTTAGAGAGAGAACAATCAACACCATACACAAAACAATGAGGTATGAAACATAATTAGATAGAGAGAGTAAAAATTACACATTCAGGCTCATTAATGCATAGCATATGATATGAAAAATTCTACTGCTATTACAATAATGAGAACTCATCTCATCACATCATAAAAGTGTTTATGGCTTAGAGCCATGCATGCATCATAAATAGTTATTACAGACCGATTGTTCATTACAAAAATAAAGGGTACTGCATAAAGGGTACTGCCATAATAAACCTTCTCCCCCTTTTTGGCAACAAGAACCAAAAAGAGAGAGAGAGAGAGAGAGACGCCAGTCTAATGATCACCAGTTGGGAGGAGGATGATGAGGAGCAAAGAGGTGGTGCGCCAGGTCAGAGGCAAAGTGTTCCTCCCCAGACTGAGGAGCACTGCCAGAAGGATCCTAGGGCGGAGGGTAAGAGGACGATTGGCCCGGATCCCCGTGATACGGAGGCGGGACAAACTGCTCACGATCATCAAAATAAGTTTCTTCTTCTTCGTCGACATCGTCTGCTGTCGAAAAAGGCACCCCGTATGCCTGCTGGTACCACTCGTTGATCTCTGGAGGAGGAGGATGGAGAGGTACATCAGGAGAGCGGGTGGCAAAGGGAGTACCCAAAGAGGAAGCTTGACGATGTAGATTGTCGTCAGTCTCCCGTTGACGTCGAGCCACCTCATGGACATCCGCAGCAATGTTCTGGCACATGGAGAAGAATGTCGCAAACCCGTGGGCCAAGCGGGCCCCCATCCCTCGGCCACGACCACAACCACGACCACGTGGCGTGGGAGATCCGCGGCCAGGGGAAGGGCGCGAGGCACCGGCAGCAGCAGCAGCAGCAGTAGGACCAGCAGACGGACCCGTGGATGTATGAGCACGAGAACTGGAGGGGGCTTTCCTGAGGCGCCCTGCTGGATTGTTGGGATCAATCCAGAAAGGGGTATATGACTGATGTCTTGTACCTTTATCAAATCTAAACTGGGTCACAACCTCAATCATCTTCATGATAAACGAAGCATGAAGACATCCCTTCAATCGAAAGCAGGCGGCATGAATGATTTCCTGCCAAATCATATCAAAGACATTTATACTTTCTGAGCTGCTGGGTTTCATGAAAGAGAGCAAGACTTTGCTCTCTCCAAGAATGTTCATCTGATTACCCCCTTTTGGAATGAGGGTCATCCTGCAGAGGGAGTTGATGTAACGATAATACTTATGAATGTTTGTAGACTCCCAATACTTCCCAGACTCAGAAAGATGAAGATCTTTGGCTTCATCTCTAGTAGGCTGCCGGAAATCATGTATCTTGATCTTGTCGCCAGAGATATCATTGTCAGAAAAACCAAGAATGTGAGCAAATCGACGATAGCTCACCTTATACCAACTACCTTCAATGTAGAAGTTCAGATAAGCACTACACCGAAATAGTAAACTTCCTAGAGCCTAAACCCTAGGAAGTTAGGTCTAAACTCTAGAAAGTTAGCGAAACTCTCGGAAGTTAAGCCATCCCGTCGGAAGTTTGGCTCTCGAAAATTTTTTGTCGGAAGTTAGCTTAACTTCCTAGAGCTTAATAAACCTCTCGGAAGTTAGTAGATTCTCGGAAGTTAGTAGTTTCACGCCGTCAGCGCCGTCAGCTGACTAACTTCCTACGAGTAACTTCCTACGACTTACTGTAGCCCCTAGGAAGTTAGCTGGCTAACTTCCTACGACTTACTGCAGCTGGCTAACTTCCTACGGCTTACTGTAGCCCCTAGGAAGTTAGCTGGCTAACTTCCTACGGCTTACTGTAGCCTCTAGGAAGTTAATTTGACCAGCATTACAAATGCTGTTTATATTTTACACCACATTCCAGAAAATAACAAATATATCAACAGCTATATAGCACAACATATTATCACATAAAACATCTCACACACAATCACATAACAATATTTAAATCCATAGTCTCATCAATTATTACTTCACAAAAGTCTCATCCATAGTCTTATCATCACAAAAGTCTCACACATATCATCATCCAGAGACAATATCTCATACATAGTCATAATAAAAGTCTCAAGTATCAGAATGCAATAACATGGAAGCTCACGGTCGCCGATCACCATCGAAACCTCCACTATTCAAGAGGGTTTCAACAAAGTCTAACCCATCCTCTTGTTCATGCGTCGGCAAGGTAGCTGGAGGGGTCTAATATACATGTACAAATGACATTTGTTGAGTTACATCATAATATAACTAACAACAACTAAATGATGATAAATATGCATACCTGATGTTCGGTAGATGGAAATGTAGGTACAGGTGGAGGTGAAGACCAAGGATAATGAACGGGAGGTGGTGGTGGTGGGGGCACCGGGACGTGTATCCCTTGGGCCTGTGCTAGTTGCTACAAATTTGTCGAACTCATTCACATCAGCGTTTTAAATCAATACATATCTTAAAGTGAAAGCTATTATCTTTTGAACTTACTTGTATGAGTGTTTGTTGTTGCTGAATCTGTGTAGCATAATATTCATGTTGCGCAGCTTGTTGCTTCAAGTAATCCTGATGTCGCCTAAGTTCTTCTCGCAGTTGCTCCACTTCTGCTGGATCTTGAGTGGAGCGACGGGAGCTACGAGCAGCAGACCTCGATGAACCTCCACGCTGAACCCTAACCTGGCTCGAGTCGATGACGTTAGCAAACATTGTGTACCTACAAAACAAGTAACATCACGACAGGATTAAGAATACATGTATTGCACTCAACCAATGAAACAATATAAGATATGTAGAGTCCTCACCTTCCATGAGCTTTTCCACCACTTGCATACACAGCCTGAGGATCAATAGGTGAGGTCCTCCAGTCATAGTCTGGTCCGTGCTGACTAGTCATCGCCTCGCCATATGCAGCCTCATACAAAAGAACAATGCAATCTTACATACAAAAATCCATATAAACAGAACCTACCAAACATTTCCAAACACTCACCACACGATCTGTTGCCTTTTGGCTGCACAACACATCTGGATTTGCATGATCTGGTCCTCTGTGCCCCCTAAGGTATATTTGAACATCACTGGGCACTGCACCAGTGCTAGCTTCCTGTATGTACATTTGACAAACACTATAACCAGAAATTACAGCAAGTCAACTACAATCAACGAAAATGGCTTAAACTGTACTTACCATTCGTTTTGCCAAACGAAAGTGATCATCACCTCCATACCTGTGATACGACTCGGTTCCACGATTGGAACTGTGTCGCACAGACTTTGCCTTGAATTCAGCCGAAGCCCAGTAACGACATAACGCATGCCAAGCAGCATCATTGGCAGCTATCCATGGAATCGAATGCTGCATGAACACAATTCATTTATAAGTAACTGTAATATCTAGAAGCAATGGAAATTTTTTCAACACAAGCAAAAACATCCATTACCTCAAGATATTGTTGCTAAGTCATATCGAGTCCATACTGTGTCGCCTCGTTCTTACTCTCTGGACGTCGCCCTTCACTACCAAACATGGCTTGACTAATCATCTGGATTCGAGCATAGTACATCATATCCCCAACAACACTTGCCGCATTCCTATGGAACACAGAGTGTGTGTGTTCCGTATGAGTATCTCCTTCAGGCAACTTGTAATGTTTCTAAAAAAGAGAAGCATAGTCAAAATCAATAATATGATAGCTTAACAAAAAATTACAACTTGTCGCATTCCTATCGAGATTACAACTTAACAAAAAAATTTAACATACCCAGAAGTCGTGCCAAACTGCAGCTTGTGCATTCCCATGCTGCGCATTTATTGCAAGGGCATATTGATCCCATCTTGTGACAAGAACCTCCTTACCATCCTCTATCACCAATCCAGGCCATTTCATACGACATATGTTGCCCAACACTTTCTTTACTTGCCTTCGACGACCTGTGCCAGTGAAACTACTATCCACCCAAGCCCTAACAGCACAAGAACAATTGTCAAATACAAAATGTATTCGCGTAATAGTGTAAGACATAAGAACAAAGCAAGGATACTCTTACCCATCTCCAGTTGGTATTATCTCAACCCTATCAACTGGTTCTTTAGGAGGGGGGACCCAACTAGTTCTCCGCGGCTTCCGGACCCGTGAAGACCCTCCAACTCCCCCACTTCCAAAACCACAAGCTTCTCCTTCCCTTGACCCACTAGCTCCCCCAACTCCTGACCCTCCATCTCTTGGCCATCCACTTGCATCCTCAGGCCATTCACGCCATCCACTATGGCTATCATGTCCAAAACCACCAGTATCATGGCATCCCCACCCTGTCTCCGCCTCCTCTGTCTCTACCTCATCATCATCTCCCACCTGTCTCCCCTCCTCTGTCTCTACCTCATCATCATCTCCCACCTGTCTCCCCTCCTCTGTTCTACCTCATCATCAACATTTCCCACGTGTCTCCCCTCCTCTGTCTCTACCCCATCTTCAGACTCATCCTACAAACATTACATTGCATTGCAAAACAAATATTATATTAATAATTTAGTTATACGAACTCATACAAATATTACATTGCAAAACAAATATTGGTTACCTCATTCCTCTGAACGCCAACTGTCTGACCCTGCAACTCTGGAACATGCTCCAACAAAGCTCTACGCCTACTCGAGCTGGAACTAGTGCCCTTAAACACTAAGTCCTCCTTTCTCATAACATAGGACGCTCTCTTCGCAAGTCCCTTAGTGAACTGCTTCACCTTTTTAGACATCCTGTAATTAGAACAAAATCACATTAGTAAATGAGGATAATGTAAATGAAAATAAAGTAAATGAACATAATGTATTGAAAACAATAATAAATACATAATTACTTTTTAGTCGTATTCGAAATCAGGATCAAATTGTTTCCTTCGATTCGATGTTTTCTTCTTTGACTTTCGTTTCCTTTTGTCAGGACTTACTACATCTTCCGAATCTCCCACTAAGGATTCTGGCAAAACCTCAGTATCTATATTAAAATTGGTTGGGAGTTCATCTTCTTGATAAATTTCTTCAACTTTTGTCTCAAACCATTCACCCTTGTTGTGTAACCGTTCACGAGGATTAACTTTGTACACTACCCACGTGGCTTCCAGCTTTGTACATGGATATGGTATGTAGTACACCTGGTCAACTTGGTGAGCAAGAACAAATTTGCTACATGCATTTGTTTTGAGCTCATGTTTGACTTCTACCATGCCAAATTGGTTTTCTACAGTCCCTTGATTAGGATCAAACCAATCACATTTGAAAAACACCACCTTAAGATTTTTGCTACCAGCAAAGTCGTACTCGAGTATGTCATTAATAACTCCATAATAATTCATCTCTCTTCCACGATCATCGACTGCCCTGCATACAACTCCAGTATTTCTTGTCGCCGCAAATGGACGAGTAGACTCAAATTTGGCCGAACGAAAACGAAACCCCTTAATGTCGTAACGACCGTAACTTCTGACTTTTATGATTGCGTAAGACATCTGAAGCAAGTCCTCGTCTAAATTTGGAATTTTATCACACTGCCAATTAGATAGTGAAATTAGATTTCTTAAACATAATATATAAAGTAGAACAATAGTGTTAATTTATTTACATGAGCTCGGAACCAATTAATGAAATTGGGCTTCCCAAGTCTTCCTCGAAGTGCATTTTCATACTGCCTCGAGGACAATTTCTCATTAAGTCGCGATTGGAATTCTCTGTTACAACAAATAAACAATAGCGTATTAAGTCACGATTACTACATAGATACACAAATGACAAATTTCATCTTACTTGAAATACGGAGTCATCTCATCCATATTTTCATACATATAGAACAAAGCATCCAACTTTTCTTCGCGCTCGGGATGATATTCGGTGGATGCTCCGACAGTCTTGCCCTCAATCTCAAAAATTTGGAGATTGTTGTGAGTCCCTACTTTGTCATCATGATACCTCAATGTAGGGGCATTGATATTGTGCTCGTCTGCAAAGTATACACTAGAGAACGCTGCTACCTCTTTATATTTGAATTCTTCAGCTATGCACCCTTCAACTCTTCCTTTGTTACCAACCATAGAACTAAGTTTCTTTAATGCCCTTTCAATATGATACATCCACCTGTATTGCACAGGACCTCCAACCTTAGCTTCATATGGAAGGTGGACAAGTAGATGTTGCATTGGATTGAAGAATCCTGGGGGGAATATTTTTTCCAACTTGCATATAAGGACATGAATTTCTGTCTCTAGCTTCTCCATTACTTCTTTCTTTATTTCTTTGGCACAAAGTTGTCTATAAAAGTAGCTTAATTCAGCTAACGCCTTCCAAATACTGACATTGAAGTACCCACGAAACATTATAGGGAGGAGTCTTTCCATCATTATGTGATAATCATGGCTCTTCAATCCAGTTATTTTATTTGTATTCAAGTTCACAGCTCTCCTAAACCCTGCCGCATAACCATCTGGGAATTTCAAATTTTTCAACCATTCCATTACTTCTTTCTTCTGTTTAGGTTTTAGACAAAATTGAGCATGTGGCTTTTTTCCATTTTCGTCGAGTTCCTGGGTTGGTCGGTTACAAAGTTTTGCTAAGTCTTTTCTAGCCTTTATATTGTCTTTTGTTTTGTCTCCCAGATTCATGCAAGTACTTAGAATGCTTTCACCAACATTACGTTCCTGATGCATAACGTCAATGTTATGCATCAGAATCAATGTCTTAACATATGGGAGTTCCCATAAACCACATTTATGGGTCCAGTTATGCTCAGTTCCAAACCCGATGTATCCATCACCACTTTCTTTCTCTTTCAAATTATTAAGCATAGCCTCAATCTCAAGTCCGCTCAGTCGCCTGGGCGGTCCCTTTGTCATGATAGTGCCCTTCTTAAAGGTGTTAACCTCAAACCTATACGGGTGAGTTTGGGGTAAGAAGCATCTGTGGCAATCAAAGTAATAGATCTTCCCCCCAAACTCAAGGCGGAAACAATCTGTATCCTTGCCATATATTGGACATGTTAGAATTCCATGACAGCTCCATCCAGCAAATAAACTGTATGCCATGAAATCATGAATGGACCACAAATATGCAACTCGGAGTGTGAATCTCTCCTTTTTGTAGCAATCGTATGCTTCAACACCTTCCCATAACTTTTTGAGATCATCGATCAAGGGTTGCATCATCACATTCAGCCCTTTCCCAGGATGGTCTGGTCCAGGAATAATTAGGGAAAGAAACATGTAATCATATTTCATGCACAGATGAGGTGGAAGGTTGTATGGAATAACAAATACAGACCAACAAGAATATGATGCTGCATTTGTATTGAAAGGTGTAAACCCATCTGTTGCCAACCCAATTCGAATATTTCTCGCTTCACTAGCAAATTCTAGATCAAAGTCATCTAGAGCCTTCCACGCATCACTGTCAGATGGGTGTGTCATCACATGAGTGTCCTCTCGTTCATGTTCTTTGTGCCATCTCATGTGCCTAGCTGTGTTTCTCGAAAGAAACAAACGCTTAAGACGAGGCGCAAGAGGCATGTAACGAAGTTGCTTTTGAGCTATCGTTGATGTGACCATTTCACCATCATCGTTTTTTACCTCTACATATCTCGACTTGCCACACTGACACTTCTTATCATTCTGATGATCCTTCCAGAAAAGCATACAATTATCTGGACAAACATCGATTTTTTGATAGTCCATACCTAGACCAGAGAGCAGTTTCCTGCTTTGATACACGTCTTTCGGCATCTTGTGATTTGGTGGAAACACTTCGCTGATTAAGATCAAGAGCTCGTTGTAACAATTGTTCGAGAACACGTACTTAGACTTAATAGCCATAAGTCGAGTCACGAAAGCAAGGATGGAAACTTTTGTGTGTTCATGCAATGGTTCTTCTACAGCCTTAAGGAGGTCAAAGAACTTTTTAACATCTGGAGGTAGCTCCTTACTATGTGGTGGAAACACAAAATCAGGATCCTCCCTTAAATCTTGAAGCATCTCTTCCATTCTATCATATTCCACGTCATCATTGTTGTGGGCTTCAAACACATTTTCACGGGGCAACTCCTCGTCGTGATACACCCAGACTTCGTAGTTAGGCATGTAGCCATATTTGCAAAGGTGCCCCGACAGAGTTCTCTTGTCTTGGCATCTACAAACCCGACACATACTACATGGACATCGCACATCCATGCCTCTTGACAAAGCAAAAGCACGATCAATAAAATTCTCTGTCTTTCTTATCCACTCCATCGAGGGATGATTCATACGCCAACCTTCATACATCCATCGACGGTCCTCACCCACCATATTTTATGCTAAAATAAAATAACACGTGATTTATAAATTGTCACGATAAGCTTAATTAACCTACCTATATGCAGCGGTTAGCCACCATATTATTAATCAAATATAAACTTAATTTTAGCCATAACATACAAGATTAATTTTAGCCATAACATACAAGATTAATTTTAGCCATAACATACAAGATTAATTTTCATCGAAGGTCCTCACCCATCATATTATTAATCAAACATAAACTTAATTTTAGCCATAACATACAAGATTAATTTTAGCCATAACATACAAGATTAATTTTCATCGAAGGTCCTCACCCACCATATTATTAATCAAACATAAACTTAATTTTAGCCATAACATACAAGATTAATTTTCATCAAAGGTCCTCACCCATCATATTATTAATCAAACATAAACTTAATTTTATCCATAACATACAAGATTAATTTTAGCCATAACATACAAGATTAATTTTAGCCATAACATACAAGATTAATTTTCATCGAAAGTCCTCACCCACCATATTATTAATCAAACACAAACTTAATTTTAGCCATAACATACAAGATTAATTTTAGCCATAACATACAAGATTAATTTTTATCAAAGGTCCTCACCCATCATATTATTAATCAAACATAAACTTAATTTTATCCATAACATACAAGATTAATTTTAGCCATAACATACAAGATTAATTTTAGCCATAACATACAAGATTAATTTTCATCGAAGGTCCTCACCCACCATATTATTAATCAAACATAAACTTAATTTTAGCCATAACATACAAGAGTTTAGCATAGCTAAACTATATGCAGCGGTTAGCCAATCAAGTTAATTAACCTAACTACCTACGGCATTATTTGAGTAAACTCTCGGAAGTTAGCACATTAAATAAAAAAAATAAAAAATGTATAAACACGGTACCTGACGGTTGCAGCGGGTGCGGATCGATGATTTGGGTCGGGAACGTCCACGGCGGGGTCGGTGGCTGCGCAGCGGGCGCCGACAAGCGGGGTCGACGGGGGGCGGGGCCGCCGTGCGCACGAACGCCAGGCACTACCGGGGGCGGGCGCTGCCGGGGCGGGCTCCTCGTGGACGGGCGCTGCCGGGGGTGGGAGAGACGGTCGCGGGGTGGAAGCTGTCGGGGGCGGGCGCTGCCGGAGCGAGCTCCTCGGGGGCGGACGCAGGCGGGCGGCGAGTACTCGAGGCCGGGACGGCGGCCGCGGTTGGGAGACCGGCGGGCGGCGGCTCCTCGCGGCAGACCGGTGGGCGCGGCCGGACCGGCGGGCGCGGCCGGCGCGGTCTGGACGGCGGGCGCGGCCGGCAGCGGCCGGGGCGGGCGGCGGCCGGAGGCGAAGGAGAATGGCGCGCGGGCGTCTGAGAGATGAGAGAAGATATTTTGTGAAAGGTGAGAGAAGAGGGAGGTAAAAGCTAAAAACATAACTTCCTAGAGTAAAGCCGTAGGAAGTTAGGTAACTTCCTAGGGTTTATGCTTTGCCTCTAGGAAGTTAATTAACTTCCTACAGCCGGCTGTAGGAAGTTAGATTTTCGTTTGACCGGTCAACAGATGAATCCTAACTTCCTAGAGTAAAGTCGTAGGAAGTTAGGTAAGCAGCTAACTTCCTACAGCCAGCCGTAGGAAGTTATGTTTTTGGTTGACTGGTCAACAGCTCAAAGCTAACTTTCTAGAGGAGGCCGTAGGAAGTTATTTGGGTAGCTAACTTCCTAGAGCCAGCCGTAGGAAGTTAGCTATTCTACTGGCTTGTGAACGGATGAAACCTAACTTCCTAGAGGAGGCCGTAGGAAGTTAACTGGGTAGCTAACTTCCTAGAGTCAGCCGTAGGAAGTTAGCTATTCTATTGGCTTGTGAACGGATGAAACCTAACTTCCTAGAGCCAGCCGTAGTAAGTTAGTTAAGTTCCTACGGTTTTGTAACTTCCGACAGCTTTTATAAAAAACTGTAGGAAGTTATGTTTATTTCCTAGAGGTATCAGTTGCCTCTCGGAAGTTATGTATTTCCTACGGTTTTATATAAAAGTTGTAGGAAGTTAAAAAATCGTAGGAAGTGTATGATTTTGGTGTAGTGAAGGGTAGTTGTATGGGCTCTCCTCGTCAGCTGGCTTTATCCACAAAGTTGAGTAGAATTGAGCAATAACTTCATCATTCCAATCATATTGGAATGTCATGATACTCTTCATCTTTTTCCTTTCACAGGCCCTCAATGCCTGTGTCATCTCTGGGTCCCCAATGGCCTCACAACCTTCCCAGTTGATATAACGTTGATGCAGGATAGGTTGATGCTTCTTGGGGAGAATGACGGAATTATAAAAGTCCACATGATGAAGCGTCCAAAAGCGGTTTCCATCAATCCTGGCATCGCGAATGCGCAATGCAGGATTTTGGAAACGAAGATCCTGAAGTAGAGCAGAGCCTCCACTGGCAGTGAAATCAGTTACTGGCTCATTGCCAACACACCGAGCCTCCGCCCGGTGGAGGACCAACCCACGAATCACAGGGGCGTGGGCCGGGGGAAGATCAACTTCATCATCCTTCCCGCCTTCATCATCACTCGTAGCCTCCCACGCCTGCGGATTTGTCGCGGGTCGGGACCGACCGGAAGGATTCCGGGTTGTCCGACCGCGAGCACTTTGAGACCCGGAGGCCTCAGCACCTTGCATGACATTTCCGCTTCCTTGCCCACGCTTGGAACGAGAGTGTGGGGGAGTATCTCCATGGATTTCCTGGTCATCCGAGGAGTCGGATTCAACCACAGACGGGTTCCTCCGACGCACCATTCTAAAAAGAAAGAACCTATGATGAGCAAGGATCAAATTTGTTTGAGTAGAGACGCATAAGACATTGAGCATGCACTTCAACCGTTCATATGAGCGGTTCAACTACAACGAACAATATCAAATCGCTAAACTCAAACAGTGTTTGTGACAAATGAAGATAATCTAAGTGTTGCAATCACTTAAACTAACATGTACCCAACGAATGATACATTAGATAATCAAGAATGCGTAGGATCGAGTACAAGGAAATGAAATAGGGCAATACCTCGATCCGGAGATTTAGTCAAGAAATCCCAATGAGATTGAGGAAGATGATGGAGAACGCCGGGATGAACGGATCTCCAACAACTCTTCCAAAGATGAGAGGGCACAAGTGAGTTTTTGGAGTGGAGTGTGAAGGAGAGAGAGAGAGAAGAGTGGGCGGCGGCGGCTGGAAAATGAAACTGAGAAGAAGAGAAGAGGAGAGAGAGGGAGAGAAATAAAAGGGGGAAGTCGGCCGGTCAGAATACAGAAAACCGGTTCAACAGGTTCAAAAACCGGTTCAACCGGTTTCTGGTCAAACTGCGCAGTAAAAGCGCGTAGAAAAAGGTGTTGACTGCGCGAAAATTCTGGCAGTCTGACAGCACAGACTGCAAAAACTGACAGCGCAGACTGCGCAGCTGACAGCGCAGACTGCGCGCAGACTGACGGCGCGAAGGCCAAAACCGGTTCAACCGGTTTTTATACCGGTTCAACCGGTTTCCACCAGGGGAAAACCGGTTGAGTGGCCTACTCAGCCGGTTTACTCAACTAGTTTCCAGATATTGCCCAGAAGGGCTATAATAGCACTTAGCAAATATGACATTAGTGATTTTAATGATAAAAATGTTATTTCTCATTTCATATTGCTCAAACAATCAATTTACATCCATCAAATTTGATCAAAATTTTAGTTATTAAGACACGTTTCGAGAATCCAAGATATTTAGCTCACTCCTAAGAAAACAAAACCTAGTCTCATCAAGGGGTTTTGTGAAGATATCGGCTAGTTGATTTTCGGTGCTCACATGAAACAATTCGATATCTCCTTTGGCTTCGTGGTCTCTCAAGAAATGGTGTCTAATGTCAATATGTTTAGTTCTAGAGTGTTGCACCGGATTGTTTGCAAGTTTTATGGCACTCTCATTGTCACACAAAAGTGGAATTTTGTTAAACTCACAACCAAAATCTCTAAGGGTTTGCTTCATCCATAACAATTGTGCACAACATGCCCCAGCTGCTATGTACTCAGCTTCTGCAGTGGAAAGTGTAACACAATTTTGTTTCTTGGAACTCCATGACACTAAGGACCACCTAAGGAATTGGCAAGTCCCAGTAGTGCTTTTTCGATCTACTTTGCAACCGGCATAATCTGAGTCAGAATAGCCAAGCAAATCGAAAAGGGAGCCTTTGGGATACCATAATCCTAGGTTTTGGGTGTGGCCTAAGTATCTTAGAATTCTCTTAACGGCTACAAGATGGCAATCTTTAGGGTTTGCTTGAAAACGTGCACACATGCAAACACTCAACATTATATCAGGTCTAGATGCACATAAGTAAAGCAGTGATCCTATCATTGATCTATATAATTTTTGATCTACAGGTTTACCTTCCTCATTTAGGTCGAGATGTCCATTTGATGACATTGGAGTCTTGGCGTGTTTTGCTTTTTCTATGCCAAACTTCTTGAGCATATCTTGTGTATATTTGGTTTGGCAAAGAAAAGTACCTTCCTTGAGCTGTTTGACTTGAAATCCCAGGAAGTATTTAAGCTCGCCCATCATAGACATCTCAAACCTGTTCGTCATTACTTTGCTAAACTCTTCACAAAATTTTTCATTAGTACTACCAAATATAATGTCATCAACATATATTTGGCAAACAAATAATTCATTGTCAACTTTTCGAGTAAATAAAGTAGAGTCAGCTTTTCCTATTGTAAACCCATTCTTAATTAAAAAAATCTTTAAGACAGTCATACCAAGCTCTAGGGGCTTGTTTAAGCCCGTAGAGTGCCTTGTGAAGTAGATAAACATGACTTGGCTTCCTTGGGTCTTCAAAGCCCGGCGGTTGCTCCACGTAGACCCTCTCTTGTAGTGGACCATTTAGAAACGCGCTCTTGACGTCCATTTGATATAACTTGAAATCATGGTTAGTAGCATAGGCAATTAATATTCTTATTGACTCTAACCTTGCTACAGGCGCATATGTTTCACCAAAATCAAGTCCTTCCACTTGAGTGTAGCCTTGAGCAACCAACCGTGCTTTATTCCTTGTAACCACGCCATGTTCATCTTGTTTGTTCCTAAAGACCCATTTTGTCCCAATCACATTTTGCTTGGGTCTTGGAACCAAGGACCAGACTTCATTCCGGGTGAAGTTGTTCAACTCCTCTTGCATGGCAATTATCCAATCCGGATCACCCAATGCTTCTTCAACCTTAAGTGGCTCAAGAGAGGAAACAAACGAGTAAAATTCACAAAAATTTGCTAAACGAGATCGAGTTGTTACCCCTCTCCTGATGCTACCCAGGATGTTGTCCACCGGATGATCTCTTTGAATAGTGTGATGAACTCGAGGATGAGGCACTGATGATTGTCTTTGAATTTGTTCCTCCTCATCATCTACTTGATCAATAGCCACTTCACCATCAATGCTTTCATGTTCATCTTCTACCATCGTTGACATCCTTTGGGGTTGATGATTTTCTTCAAGATTTGGATGACTTGAGGTTGATGGGTTTGCTTGGGTGGAGGATTTGTCACCCACCACCCTTGCACTCACATCAAAAACCTCATTGGTCATCCATAAAGTTCCTTCATCATCATCCTTCTCTTGAGGTCTTACCTCACCTATTGCAAGTCTCTTTATAGCCTCACAAGGTGGTTCTTCATTTCCTGCAGTGCCATTAGAAACGTGCCCTTGCGAGCCATTAGACTCATCAAATGTCACGTCTATCGCTATTTCAACAAGACCGGTGGTATTGTTGAAAACGCGATATCCATGCGCATTTGATGCATAACCAAGCAAGAAACCCTCGTCCACTCTAGGAGCAAACTTTGAGCTCTTGACTTTCTTGTTAAGAATAAAACATTTACAACCAAATACTCTAAAATAATCAACTTTAGGTTTGTTACCAGTGAGAAGTTCATAAGCTGTCTTCTTGTAGATCTTATGAAGATAGAGACGGTTGATTGCATGACAGGCAGTGTTGACCGCCTCTGCCCAAAAGTTGTCAGGTGTCTTGTACTCATCTAACATAGTTCTAGCAGCTTCAATTAGAGTTCGATTCTTTCTTTCTACAACACCATTTTGTTGTGGAGTGTAAGGAACCAAAAACTCATGTTTGATTCCTTCTTCACCTAAGAATTCTTCAACACCTGTGTTCTTGAATTCTGTCCCATTATCACTCCTTACTTTCTTGATTTTGAGCTCAAACTCATTTTGAGCCCTTCTCATGAATTTCTTCAAGGTTTCTTGAGTTTCACCTTTATCACTTAAAAAGAAAACCCAGGTGAAACGAGAATAATCATCAACAATGACTAAACCATACTTACTACCACCAATGCTGATGTAAGCCATAGGTCCGAAGAGGTCCATGTGAAGAAGCTCCAGTGGCCTTTTTGTTGTAACCACATTCTTTGATTGATGTGGGACTCCATGTTGCTTTCCTGCTTGGCATGCGCCACAAACCCTATCTTTCTCAAACACAACATTTGTTAGTCCAATGATGTGACCATCCTTTTGAAGTTTGGCCAAGTTCCTCATGCCAACATGAGCTAGCCGGCGATGCCAAAGCCAACCCCTGTCAGATTTTGCCACTAAACAAGTCTCAGGCGTCACTCTACTTGTTGTGAAATCAACAAGATAGAGTTTGCCCTTCAAGCGGCCTGTAAAAGCAACAGAGGAATCCTCCCTTCTAAGGATCTTCACATCCACATCAGAAAATAAGCAATTATAACCCATTCCACAAAGTTGTGAAACGGACATCAAATTGTAGCTTAAAGAATCTACTAATAAAACATTTGAAAGTGATTGTTGGTCAGAGATAGGAATTTTACCAATACCAATCACCTTACTCTTGCCACTATCTCCAAACACAATTTCTTGTGCTTCTTGAGTTAGTTGCAATGAATGAAACATGTCTTCCTCCCCGGTCATGTGATTTGTACATCCACTGTCAAGCACCCAACTTGACCCACCAGAGGAGTAGACCTGCAAAAGAAGTTTAGGCTATGCTTTTAGGTACCCAAATTGAATTGGGTCCTACAGTGTTAGTTATAGCCTTGGGTACCCACACACTTCTTTTCATGACTTTTCTTTTAGTGTAGGCACCCACATATTTCACAACCAATTTCCCTAAGTCCCAAGTCAACATATAATCACAAAGATAAGAGTGGGAAATGGGAGCATTGAATTTTTGTCCACTTGTTGATACCGCTTCCTTCATCTTACTCTTTGTGGAACTCAAGTTTACCTTTACTTGAGTTGACTTGTCATTTGAGGAGTGAATCCTCCCAAGGCATCATATAGGGTGGTTCCCTCTATGAACTTGGGGGATCTCCACCCCTTATGCACTGTGCTAGGGTTTTCCTTGGTTGAGTTGAACCCAAGCCCCCTTCTTCCATTGTTGGGCTTTAGGGACTTGTACTTGGGTTCAACTTTCTTTAACCCATCATTGCTAGAGCATCTTTTTAATATTTCTTTGACCTTCACCTGTGGGCTCTTTTTCCTTGCATGGTTAATTAGACAACAAGAAGCATGATATTTGGCACAATGTTTGCAAAAGGTATTATTTGAGGAGCTAGACTTAGATTCAATCAAGATGAAGCATTGATGTTCTTGCAATTTTCAAGTCGCACTTGAAGTTCTTGATTTAGGACATTCAAGCTTAATATGCTTGATTCAAGTGCATCCTTTTCATTTGTAAGACTAGCTATAGAGGTTTTCATATTGATTACTTCCTTTTCTTTATCCTCTATAGTTATCTTGACTAAAGATACTTCCTTAGTCAAGGCATCTAGCATTTCATCTTTATTGAGTAGCAATCCTTGAAGCTCTAGGTTTCTTTCCTTTTCAAGGATAAGCAAGTCTTCTTGAGCATCAAGAGTTGCTTTTCTTTTATCTAACTTCTCCATTAATTTTGTGATAACATTGTATCCATTCAAGCCAAATTCTTTAATCATTTTATTTTTCATGGCAATTTGATCATCATCATTTGAAAAATCATTACTAAATAAGGTTACCTTATCTCCCTTTGCCATGAGGCAAGTTGGAGTGTAGGAGTCGTCTTGTAGGTTGGTGAAGAGTTGCTCGCTTGATGTAGATTGGATGGCCACATTTGCCACCACTTCCTCTTCCTTGGAGCTAGAACTCTCTTCATCGGAGTTCCATTCTTCACCAATATGGGCTTGACCATACTTCTTCTTCTTGAAGTATCCCTTGGTCTTGCCTCCCTTTTTAAACTTGTCCTTCTTATATTCCTTCTTGGCTTCTTGTTCCTTCTTGTTAGGACAATCCGCTATGAAATGACCGGTTTGGCCACATTCATAGCATGCCCTCTTCTTTCCTTTCCTTTGGAACTTGTCATTCTTCCTTACAAATTTCTTGAATGTTTTGATGAACATAGTTGTGTCTTCATCACTTGAGTTATCTTCATCACTTGAGGTCTCGACCACTTTCTTTGCTTTGTGGTCTTTGTTCTTCTTGGGGTTGTCTTGTTCATTTGTGATCAAGGCATGAGAGTCTCTTGTCTTGATGGGGGCTTCTTCGGACTCGTGTTGTTGAATTTTTGCAAATAATTGATGAGGCGTCATATCCTCATAGTCATCACGATCCCTTATCATCCTTGCAAGACTCATATCCTTTTCTTTATAAGCTCTCATGAACAATCTTGTGACCTTGGAGTCACTCCAATCTTCACTCCCAAGTACTCTTATTTTGTTGACCAACACCATCAACCGATCAAAGAGTGATTGAAGCGACTCACCCTTTGTCCAGTCATATCTTGCAAGCTCACTTTCCAAAGCTTCAACTCTATGTCTTTTAGCTTTGGGATCTC
Organism: Zea luxurians; assembly: GCA_029449295.1. Lineage (NCBI taxonomy): Eukaryota > Viridiplantae > Streptophyta > Magnoliopsida > Poales > Poaceae > Zea > Zea luxurians. The sequence goes on from JAOPSE010000784.1 coordinate 179,951, forward strand.
CTTCATGTGACATTTTAAGGATATTCCAAATGTCACGGGCATCTTCTCTTCCTTGAACTTTCCGGTATTCTTCCGGACAAAGACTTCCTTTAATTATGCTCACTGCTTGAGCATTGCGATGAATCTCTTGCATCATTTCTGGAGTCATCTCTTCTCCTTGGGCAAGCTTATACATACCTACATTAACAATCTCCCAAAGACTAGGATGTACACCGATTAAATGCGACTTCATCTTATCGGCCCCCTCGTCATAGTTCAACTCACTAAGAGTTGGTAACTTTCCAAGTGGGGCGGAAGAGAAGTTGGGGATAAAATTTCTAGAGTAATCGAATTGAACTTTACTAAACTCGTTACCTTTGCTTTTGCTAGATGATTCTTCGGTGTTGAGACTTACCTTGCTCAACACCTTCGACACCAAAAGATCCACTAGGTCATCATTGTAATCAAATTTTCCTTTACCTTTGTCTTCTTCGGCCTTTCTTCTTGATTCTTCTTCTTCGGCCTTTTTCTTAGCATCTTCCTCTTTCATCTTGAGGAACATCCTCTCGGCGATCTTCATGGCGAGGTCGAGGACCTTGGGGTCCACTTCCTCACCGGAGGATGTGACGGGAATATCCTCAAGGTTAGGATCCACATGGTCCCGTTGAGTAGACATAATCGCTTCCTCACGCGGTTAAGCGTAAAATGAGGTACGAGGCTTTGATACCAATTGAAAGTAGCCTAGAGGGGGGTGAATAGGCTACACCTGAAAATTTTCACTAAAAACTTCGAGATAGGTTAAATTAAAGTTGCACTGGTGCAAACCGGTTCAGTCGATTTTAATTACAACTGAACAAGTTTGAACCTGCTCAACTTAAATTAGGTAATCTGTTAAACAAATACGAAGTAGTGAAGAATATAGCTAAAGACTTGCCCTACACAAAATCTACTCGAATGAATAATATGAACCAACCAATGAATTTAAAGCGCTTGACAAGAACACACAAGAACACGCGATATAACCCGAGGTTCGGCAACCACCACAAAGGTGTCCTACTCCTCGTTGAGGAACCCACAAAGGGCCGGGTCTTTTCCAACCCTAATCCTCCACAAGCCGACCACAAAGGTCAAGGCAATCTCTTCTCAAATCAGCTCAAAGAGCGGGTGATACAAACTTCTTGGGGTCGTCCACAAATTTGGAGACTCCCAAGCAACCTCTAACCGTCAAGGAACACGAGGTTCCAAGAGTAACAAATCCGCACAAGGTTAAGTTTGCAACGAGCTCAAGAACAAAGAGAAAAGGAGAATCGAGATGAAATTGACAGCGAGTTCGATTGAGTTCACCTCACACCAAGGTTCCTTCAAATGATTGAAGGAGATGTGATTGCGGGTGTGAAAGGTGAAATGAATGCGCTTGTTTGAAGGTTGGTCAGCCAAGAATTCGTGGGAGAGGCAGAAGTTAATGAGAGAGAGAGTGTGAGGGGGTATATAAAGGATCCCCCAAAAGCTGGCAGCCGTTGGGAGAAAAAGAATAAAAACCGGTTGAACCGGTTTTCAGACCGGTTGAACCGGTTTCTACCAGGGGGATCCCGGTCCACTGAGCTACTCAGCCGGAGACTCAACCGGTTTCAAAACCGGCTGAGTAAGGAAAAAATTCGGCTCAACCGGTTTTAGAAAAATATCTGCTGCGACTTTTCTGACAGCTCTGGCTGTCAGACAGGTCAGAGCAGAGGTGGCAGGTGAACAGTACCAAAACAGGTTGAACCCATTTCAGGACCGGTTGAACCGGTTTTGGGGCTGAAACCAAATTTTGAGTATTTTGAAGAGAACAAAAGTGGAGTCTTTGTGGGAAGTAAAATTTGTTTTTCTCAAGGGCATTCATGATCTAGAAAAATGTTCTCCAAGATGTTTTCAAAAGATTTTGAACTTGGCTCGTTGCACAACTTACTTAACCGTCGCGGATCCCTCTTAATTGTATGGCGATTCCTATGACTCAAGAATTATAAATTTAGCACTGCCGTTGTTTCTAAGCACTTGGAGCACGCCATTTGATGTGGAATTTCAAATCCGCTGTGCTTTATACTTTTATGCTCGTAAGATCTGTGTTTCTCCTGTCTGTAGAATTTCTGTGTACATACTAGGAGCAAACTTGTTAGAATCTCAGTTTCTTTTGTCATTAATCACCAAAACCCTCAATTAGGGTTGATTGCACTTACAATATGTCACCACATGCTCACTCCCCTCAGTTTCTTGTGTGAACGACCCCAATAACCTTGTCTTCAGCTGCAATGTATAATCTGAATGGTGCTCCTACTTGTGGTGCTTTTAACACGGGAGCCAAAGACAAGTATTTTTTAATGAGATCAAATGCTTCCTGCTGCTCTGCCCCCCAAGTGAATTCGGCATCATTCTTAAGCCGAAGGATAGGGGTGAAGGCATCAATCTTCCCGGCTAGGTTAGAAATAAACCTTCGTAAATAATTCACCTTGCCGAGAAACTTCTGCACTTCGACCTTACAAGTCGGAGGTCCCATATTCCGAATAGACTTGATTCGGTCAGGGTCTATTTCTATACCATGTTCATGGATGACAAATCCTAAAAACTTACCAGCCGACACTCCAAAAGCACATTTACGTGGGTTCATTTTCAAACCATACCGACGCATTTTATCAAAGGCTTTGCGCAAATCAGCTATATGAGGACTAAACTCAGCCGATTTGACTACAATATCATCAATGTAGACTTCCACAGTGTTTCCTAACAACTCATGGAAGATCAGATTCATAGCCCTCTGATAAGTAGCACCAGCATTTTTAAGACCAAATGTCATGACAACCCATTCAAATAAACCAATGAAGCCTGGACATATAAAGGCCGTTTTAGACGCATCCTCTTCGGCCATGAAAATCTGGTTATATTCGGCATTACCATCAAGAAAGCTAATAATTCTATTTCCTGATGCATTATTGATTAATGTGTCGGCTATGGGCATGGGATATTCATCTTTAGGAGTTGCTCTATTTAAATTGCGAAAATCAATGCATACCCTAAGCTTACCTGACTCCTTCTTCTCTACCGGCACAATATTGGAGACCCACTCTGCGTATCTGCAAGGTCTAATAAAATTAGCTTCTAGCAGCCGGTGGATTTCGTCCTTGATTCGTGGGAGAAGATCTGGACGAAATGTTCTAGCTTTTTGCTTGAAAGGTCTGAAACCAGACTTAATAGGCAGCCAATGTTCGACAATCTCTCGGCTTAGTCCAGGCATTTCAGTGTAATTCCAAGCAAAACAATCTGAATATTCCTTCAATAGACCGATCATCTCATTTCTAGAATCGGTCTCCAGGGTCTTGTTTACAAAAGTCGGCCTTGGAGTTTTACCATCTCCTATGTCAATCTCCTCCAGAGGATCGACCGATGTAAACCCCTGTCCTAGTTTATCAAGATCCCTGAATTCCTCTATCATGTCCCTCATAGAGGAATCAGATGATCTTTGTGTGATGGCGGACTTTCCGGTCTCGGGGACTGGATCATCCGTAATACTGTCTTTTTGTTGTGGTAGATGTTTGGTCTTAAAGTTCGAACTGTTTTGTGAAAGACCGGACCATCCGGCTTTGAGAGCCGAATTGTCCGTGATCAACGACTCATGAACTCTGTGTGTATTTATCATTTAAACTTTATTTAGGATTTAGCCGATTCTCCATCGGCTCTAGCATCACAGGAATGAAACCTTTCTTATCTATACTTATGAACTGATAATCAGAAAAATCTACTCCTGTGAGACATGTAGCAGTCTCATAAGTCCAGAGTACAGGGGCATCGGCCACAGCGATGCAGGCCGATACATCAGCATGTACTTGTTCTACCTCATCGCCTACCCATTGTATTAGCATTTGATGTAATGTAGAAGGTATACATTGATTGGCATGAATCCAATCTCTGCCTAGAATTAAACTATAATTCCCTTCTACATCAGCGACGAAGAATGCAGCAGCAAGGGTCTTAGTCCCGATGGTTAATTCAACGGACGTGACTCCCCTGGCTTTAATCAAACTATCCCCAACACCGCTGAGGGTCATGTTGGTTTTGACAAGTTCGTCATCTTGTTTACCTAATTTTCTGTATAATGAATAAGGCATTAGATTTACAGCCGCCCCTCCATCTACCAACATCTTAGCAATCGGTATTCCATCAATGTGACCGCGCACGAAGAGCGACTTTAAATGATTTACCGATTCCTTTGGTTTAGTAAAGGCGGCTTCTTTAGGACCAAAATCAAACTGGGCAACAACAGGTTCATCGTCGCCGATAATAGTACAATCGGCAGAAAATGTAATAATATTTACATCCATACCTGGGCGTTCTGGAGAATCCTCGTAGTCGACCAGGTCTTCTCCCAATAGGTCGTCCTCTTCCATTGATGTTGTCGTGTCGTTGGAGGCTTCCTGGTGAACGGCGGACGGTCCGCGCCTGGTGCAGGTTGTCCAGAGACTTCCTGGTGAACGGCGGACGGTCCGCGTGCAGGGGCCGGACAGTCCGCGCCTGGTGCAGATTGACTTTCTATTTCTGTGGCCGTTTGTTTTTTCTCAACGACCTTCGGTCTCCATTTCTTTTGCGGTGGCGGGTATAGTGGATGTGTGTCATTAAATGTCTTTTCCGCCTCCTTCTCCTGGCTCTCCTTTGCTCTTAGGCGCTGTAATTTTCTCTTTTGGGATCGTGTCAATCCCGCTGGGCACCATCGAGGCATGGAGTATTTTGGATCGGCTGTTTTGATGGTAGTCGTATCCTTTTCGGTTGTGTTGGCCGATTCGCCGAAAATCATCGGCCCTTTATTGTCTCCCTGTATGACAACATTTGCAATGCCTATTTTGATGATGTCCTTTTTTGTTGTTCTTTGAGTTGCTACAAGCATATGCCCCCCTGCCGGATTGGTCGGCCTAGGAGGCCAAGTAGTCTGGCAATCTTGTTGGGCCTGTGCCTGGTGACCGGATTCAGCAGAGCTCAATTGGTCTTGCATTGGCGGCACCAACCTATCAAAAACGGATGTTTGGGGTGCCCCCCAGGCGGGGTACTGTGGCATCCCAAATGGATATGGTGGCATGCCCCACATTTGATTTGGGACATATGGTGGAGGTAAATATGGATATGGATATGACATAGGCGGATAAGGTGGAGGTGTCCATGCAGGTATGTTAGGTCTCAGTTGTACAGTATGACCTTTCATTTCTTCCGATTGGTGAGGTGGTCCGATCGGCCTTACCTGACGCTGCTCATGAATGGGTGAGCGGGGTCGCTTTGCTGGCCGGTCACTGGGGCCGGCCTTCTTTTTTATGTATTTAGACAATAATTGATCAAAAGTTGGGCCGGCTTTAACCAACCGACCAGCTGCCTTGAATGTATTTGTTTTCCACGTACCTATCTCTGGTCGTCGTGGTTTGAAAGTACGTGGCCGTTGCGAGTCCTGAGTACGGTCGGACCGTCCGCCGGAGCTCTCCGGACCGTCCATTGGGGTCCCGGACCATCCGCGCCTACGTGTCGGACCGTCCGGGATACGCAGCACGGGTTCCTGCATCTGTCTCCCTATCTGCGCTTGCCCCCCAGTACTGGAAGCTGTGATGGTCAGCTTTAGGGTCTCCCCTCCATCGGGAGTCTTCTCGGCTACCACTTTCCTGCAAGAAACTTTACGATCCCCATCGGCCTCTTTAGCGTTGCCGATGATTGTTCCTTTGCCTTTGTCTTTATCGGCTGTGTTTGGCCGAACTAGGACTTTTTTGCCCTCGAAGTCAATCATGTTCATCGGAAAAGGCTCTGTATCCACCTGCATTTCCTGAAATTTCAATCGTCCCTCGTTAATGGCCGATTGAATCTGTCGCCGAAATACATTACAATCATTAGTGGCATGAGAAAATGAGTTATGCCACTTGCAGTATGCACGACGTTTTAGCTCGTCGGCAGATGGAACAGTGTGATTTATTTTAATGTTGCCATTTTTGAGTAATTCATCAAATATTTTATCACACTTGCCAACATTAAACGTAAACTTTACATCCTCCTGCCGTTTCTTTTGAATTGGCTGTAGGGAAGCACAAGCCGAAGATTTGGCCTGCTTTGGCCAAACCATTTCAGCGGCATATACTTCTGTTGACTCATCCTCTGAGTTACTTTGATCGCATCTACTATATGTACGTTATGACGAATTGCTTTAGCAGTTTCTTTGCTTCGGCTTTCACAAGCCGAAGCTCTTTGGTGTAACTGTGCTAGTGTAAAAAATTGGATGCCTTCTAATCTTTCTTTTAAATAATATCGTAGACCATTAAAGGCTAATCCTGCTAGCTGTTTCTCTGCTAAATGAATTTGGAAGCATCGGTTTCTTGTATCTCGGAATCTCCGGATGTAATCATTAACCGATTCATCTTTTGCTTGTCGTAATGACACTAAATCTACCAAATCCAACTCATAGTCACCAGAGAAAAAATGATCATGAAATTTTTGTTCTAGATCCCCCATGATGAAATGGAATTAGGAGGTAAAGTGGCGTACCACGCAAACGCAGTTCCTGTTAAAGATAATGAAAATAAACGTATGCGAAATGCCTCTGTGTCGGCCAACTCTCCTAATTGTGCTAAAAATTGGACTATGTGTTCACGTGTGTTCTTTCCTTGATCACCTGAAAATTTTGCGAATTCGGGTATCCTGTTTCCCTGTGGGTATGGGTGGTGATCAAATCGGCTGTCATAAGGTTTCCGATATGATTGCCCCCCAGGGACCATGCTTAATCCGAGCTGATCTCGGAACGCCCCGGCTATTTCTTCCCTTACTATATCAATGGCAGCCGGTGCGAGACCACCGGCTCTCTGATCAAACATAGGTGGGGTTGGCTGGATATATTGTCTTTCCCCCCATTGGTTTAAACTACGTGGTGCATTGCCACTTGCCCTATATGGTTCATATGTTTGATCGTTCCTTTCCGGCCTTCTCGGTGGGGCCGGAAAGTTTTCCTGGGCTCTAGATCTCGAATTAATGGGTTGATGCATTGTATAGTGCGATGGGAAGTGCTGCTGGGACGGGTGAGGATTCAGGTAACAATCCTCCTCAAAAAGGTCATGTGCGGACTGTCGGGACATTGGCCCGGACCGTCCGTGATTATGTGCGGACCGTCCGTCGTTGTACGCGGACGGTCCGACTGGGTAGTTTAGATTCTGTGTTGTGTGTGGTGGTTCGGGCGCATATCTAGGTAACTCATTAAAAATAGGCTCGACTATTGTTGGTCCGGACGGTCCGCGCTCACGTGCGGACGGTCCGAGCATGTGCAGATCGACCGATTTGCTGCCGATTTGCGGTTGCTCAGGGTATGTGTCCATCAGCATCCCATAAAGGGGTTGTGACTGGTCGTGACAACCTGTAGCCGATGTGTTACGCGTGTTACCTCCTAACTCAACCTCGTGTGAAGGAAAATTTGCGATACTAGATTTATCAAATGCACGTACTAGTCTCTTAAGATCGCTTTGCATACCCCCTATGATGTTCTGCATTTGTTCACGTTGCTCTTCTACATAATTTCTAAGAGATTATAGCTCGTTGGTATTACTTACATTGGGGATATCTGGCGTGGGTTGGAGCGAAGCCGGATCCGTCGCCTGATGTCGGACGACCTTGTTGTTCCTGTCCACTTTGAAGTTGGCCAAGAATTTTGCTTTTGCCTCCTGGATCATACGCTCCTTGTGCTCCTCGAATTGGAGCTGTTCGTCAGCCGGCAAGGTCTCCCAAGTCGGCTCTATGATGTTGCTTGGGGAAATATCAGAGCTATCTCTTGAACCGGCCATTGAGGGCCGATTTGATGAGCCTAGATGTGTTGTCCCCAGCGGAGTCGCCAAAAAGTATGTTGACGCCTTTTCGGAGCGTCAAACACTCAACAAGAACCGTGGCGATGCCCTCTGCACAGGAGCGGACGGTCCGCGCGCGGGGCAGGATGGTCCGCGGCCTGGTGCGAGGCGCGGTGGTACTCTCTGCGCAGGGGCGGACTGTCCGCGGCCTGGGGCCCGGCTAGGGCTTCTCTGCCTGACGGTCGGACGGTCCGCGCCCTGGGGGCCGGAGGGTCCGCGCGTACGCAGAGGCGGCGGGAATCGCCGACGGCGCCTGGATCTCGCTCCCGGGAGGGACCCCGTCGGGGAGGAGAGATCCTAGGTGGTGTCAAGGCTCGGGCCGGCCGACCTAGACTCCTCTAATCGACGTAGAGCCAAAGAGAGACGAAGAATTTGGGGATTGGATAGCTAAACCTAAACTAGACTAGAACTACTCCTAGGATAAAATGTAAATTGTATTGATTGAAGGTTCGATTCGTTGTTTTAAATCGGCCGTAGACCTCTCTATTTATAGAGGAGGAGGGCTGAACCCGTTACAAACAAATTTCCGAGTGAATCCCGCGAATCTAGCTAAAAACCGTAGCACAAAACTCGGAACCCTAAACTGCTCTGCGCACGCGCGGACCGTCCGGACCGCCCTGCTCAAAATGGGCTCCAACAGGCTGGAATAGAGGAGATGGCCTAAGACCTTTGTACGTCTGCATACCAGGCTATTTGATAGGTCTGACTCAAAGCATTAAACATGCATGATGCTCTCATATATATATATATATATATATATATATATATATATATATATATATATATATATATATATATATATATATATATATATAACAGAACGGTTAAAGAAAGAGATGGAAGAACGATGTCAGTCTGACCATGGAACTGGCGAATACTTTGGAAGAAGGGTAAAATTCTGGCTGCAACGGACGGATGATGCACCAGCGCGGGAGAGTGCGTATGTATGTACTATTCTGTTGTACGTATCTATAGGCCCATGTCATGGCTCCTCCTCTAGGATAACAATCTTGACTTGTGCCATGCACGTCCAGACAACAACGGGCTGAACCTTAAAGCGCGCGATTAACGACGACATGGCTCTAAAACAACAGACCAAACTTGATCTGCAACACCTGCTACTACTGGAACAGGGAGAAAAGTAACTCCTCTCCTGGATATATCTCCCATTTCTTTTGTGGCCTACTGACACATGACCACACTGTGTGTGTGTGTGTGTGACGGTGAGAGGACGGCGAGAGAGGAAAGCACGCGCACATATATCAGGGGGGTGGAGCTCCGATCCTGTGGCGATGAGCTGCTGTTGACGCTGCCTGTTCATGCACTGGCTCTGTTCCGCGAGACGACGAAGAACGGAACAGAGGCTATTGCGGGCATCCACCAGACCAGTGTGATGGCTACGTACTAGGATTATTGGCGGGCCCGAACAGTGGGACGACGTTTGAAAGAACGAGCGAGCGAGCGAGCGAGCAACCTAGCTAGCTGCCTCCCTAGCTCCATGGTTAGGTCAATGCGCAGGTAGCTGTCGAGGCTGGCCGGGGAGACCTAACTAGCTACCCCTCGCCTCCCTCCTCGAGACGCTCCATGAACGCAATGGAAAAAGAAAAGAAAAAAAAAACTCACAGCAGAGCAGACAGCACGCACGAGCAACAGGTGACACACGGCCCCCTTTTGACTAGCAAGCAAACTCCAAACGGATGGATGGTTCAGGATCGGAGCCGCACTTTTGCTGACGGCGGAAAGGAGTTTTGGAACTGTTGCCGTACAGTATGTGCGGCCGTATTGTTGGTCAGGTTTTTCTTCCGCAGCTTCGGGCAGGTGCCGGTGGTAGAGCCTAGGTACTAGCTCATGAACTAACCGGAGAAAGAAAGAAAAAAAAAATCCTACACCAAAACGGGCGGACGCGTGTCCCGAGATTAAATTAAATCGGATGTTTATTTTTATCCCATGCGTGGTTATCTATCTAATTACATGAAAGTTGTTGGCTATCTTTTAGGAAAAGGTCCAGACATTCTCCCCTATAAATATAAAAGGGTACGGACGATTGAAAACCCCCGAACACATTCCAATCGAACAATTACTTTACTTACTTTTCCTAGGAGTAGATGTAGCGTAGTTCTAGTTGTAGTCTTCCACATATCCACCTCCACCTCTATTCGACTCTACGTCGTCTAAATCCGTCTTGGGTGGCCTACCGATCCCAAGACGACCCTAGGATCTCACCACTCTCGGGGGGAGGGGGCAAAATCTAGTTGTCTATCCAAGACCTATTCCTCGAATTGATCTCTTAATTCTAGGCGACTCCACGTCGTCTGAGAACGCCCCGGGTGACCTGTCGACCCGGAGCACCTTAAGATCTTTTCCCTCCCAGGAACGAGATCTAGATTCCAGCAAGGAGGAGGAAGACGACCCTATCGTTAGGTCGCGGACCGTCTCGTATGATGCAGGGAAGATACCGCTCCTGCGCCCAGGTCACGGACCGTCCGCATCGCCGCAGAGGGCACCGACAGGGGTACACCACCAAGTGATTGACGCCAACACGATACACAGGTTACAAATGTGCGCATGATTGGACGCAGACGGCCAGACGGGAACCTACGTACGGTTACAAATGCCTCTGCTGCATGTTTTTTTTGGTTCTCTAGAAAGGAAAAAAAAAGGCAAACAGGTAAAGGAGCACCCCACCCCCCACGTGATGCATGGGCAGGGCGGGTTGGGTTGTCCATGGACCCGCTAATACTCTAGGTTTTTTTTTTTTTTGCGTGTCGGTAACACGCGGCACTGTTCTCTGATGACAAACGCTCACTGCACTCTGCAACTCTGCATGAAGCAAGAACACGTACGGCAGGGGCTAGCCGGCTAGGTTACAACAAGTTGTTAACAGCGCAGCGGATTGCATGCGGTGCAACAAGCGAGCGAGATGTTCCCGACAAGCAGGCTGACTGCGCACAGGGCACTTTATTTGCAGCTCCAGCCCGATAGCAACCCTATTGGTATTTTTTTTTCAGCCGGACGGCTGGGGCCGGCCGGCCGGTTGAGCTGAGCATCCATCTAAACTGTCCCTCCCTCTGCCGAGCTAGTCTACCGCTAGTCAGCGCGGACGGCCGGCAGCTGCTCCTGCTGCCACAGCCATCAACGACCACGACGACGAGGAGGAGCCACCACCCCGACTCCGATCCCGGCAGGCACCGCCATGGTGTCACGTCGGCGTAGAATAATGTGTATTATCGAGCGAGCACGAAAGACTGTCGCTTTGCCGAATGCAATTAGATAAAGTATCTGTCACCACCATTTATCGTCATCACAGCGATTTTTTTTATCAAGCACCCGAAAAATACCTTGTTGAATGTTTTATGGGGTGTTTGGTTTGAGAAATGAACTAGTCCATCGTCTTCTCTTCTCACTCCTCACTATTTTTGTTTGGTTTGTAAAATAGAATGAGTTGATCTATCACCATCTCATTTCTCATAGTTAGTTAGTTAGTTAGTACTAATATGAGTAATAGAGTCATCCCACCAAATCTGAGAAATCAACCCATGATGTACCACCTTAATTTGGATAGTATGATTTCTCAAACCAAACATTCTATTAATATTTTAGAGGCTTTGCACTCGGCAAAGCAGCAGTGATGATGGGTGCCCCGCGTGGGCTGCATGATTAAGATTAGCTATAGGGCGCGCGCCCGGTCAACGCTGCTGCCGGGTGCGTGGGTTAGCGTGAGCGAGAGGGAAAGCATAATCTGGCAAGACAAGATGGCCAGACCAGCCGCTAATCTGGCAATTAGCGGAGCAAGACCTGCTTCAAAGCCACTCGTCGCTGCGTCCTTGTGCCTGCTTAATTTGTATCATACAGAGTATAATATCGATGGATAAATGGATGGATGATGGGCGCAACAATGTTTTTTTTCCCTTCTATAGGGCTTGGCTCTTTTGCATTGCTTGCAGGGAGGGAGTATATATTGTATTTATATGTGAATCGTGTACAGTTGTGCATGTTATGTACCTTAGCGCTTGCTTGTGGACTTGGAACGTCCTACAAATCATTGAGGTCCATCAACCATTCTTTAATTAATACACTACCATCGAGAGAAAATATCTATAATCATTTGTAAAACTGGAAGGTCCACCCAATAAAGAAGTACCGCGGCTCTTCATTGTTTATGAACACACCCTATTATATTATATTAATAACAAGGGGCGGTCAATGCTGTTAAAGATAGCTACTGCTCACGGGGTCACACACTCAGTCACAGATGTAGAAGAGAAGCTGCTCGCACGTCTCCCATGGACCATGCAGCGCATTCTTAGCGGCCTGAACCCATCCATGCCATGCGCGACGTTGGGCTTCCGGTCCGCGCCGACGCCGTACACTGTACCCTAGCAGCCCCAGAACGGCCCACCTTCGCGGCATCAGAATCGGGGCCTCGGGTCCAGAACGTGTTTCAAGCTTTCTGATTGACGTTTGCCACATTCCATACCCACTAAGCAAATTGATTAATTCAATAACCATTTGCTTAACAACCACTCCTCGGTCTATGTCCCTTTAGACATATAATGTCTTGATTTTTTATATGGAAACAAAAAAAGTTCCAGCCGTTTGTAGTCTCCTAGATATGACCTTAAAGATCGAAAAATAACCAACCACACTATAGAAAAAAAGAAACATCCTTAGTTACAGTTAGGCGCCCTCTAATCTAGTATATGCCTAACATATAAAAAAGCTCAAATTTTTCTATACTTTTCTTTATGAGCTATATACATAGGCCTTTATTCAGTTATTCCCATTCTATAGGGATAGAAAGATATTACGATGAATTTTGAACCTAAGGCTATTGCACGTATACGAAACAATGTGCTCACTGCTCACTTGGATCTGCTATCATGCAAGGCTAATGCCGGTACCCCGTAACTAGCTAAGGTACCCTTTCAAACTGTTGTAAAGCCTAATACATGTGTGGTTACCTGTAATCACGTGCTAAGGAGCTGAGTAGGCGGACCTAGCGGCCTCGACCCGTCTAATGGGACAACTAGCCTCAGGACCCACTCTCTGCTCGGGGATAGGTCCGATGCCGCCACGTGTCCTAAGGGTGAAAGCGCTCAGGGACCACTGCCATGAGTCCAGACCTCCGCGGGTGGGATCCGGACCCCACAATATATCGTCCAAATCCTCTGTAGGTGGCTCTTGGATCTCCACATGTACCATCCGGACCCCCACACACGAGGTCTCGGACCACCCCATCTCACATCCGGACCCCTAACAGGGGGGCAAGACTTCAAACCAGCATGTGCTCTTGGTCCTTGCTTTCCACTCGGGTAGGGTTCTGGGGCTGCCACGTGGCCCATGGGCAGGTGGCACAAGCCTTTGGTTGAAAGTAAGATCGCCCACCTGCATACAATGCGGGCGGCTAAGGCCCGCGATGTAGTGCACAAAGCATGGGTAGGCTTTTGACAGGTCGTACAAGCCTGAATGATCACGCCACACTAGCTGATAGTCGCCTATAGGGGGTGAATAGGCGAAACATGAAATTTACAACTTTAAACAACAGTTGATCAACTAGTTACCGGTTTGAACAAGATGAATAATTATCAGAGTATAAAACTAAGATCTTTTCTTACAGATGTGTTGCTTTTAAATAAATGCAGAATAAATTTAAAACAACACAACTAAATATATAAGGAGAATAGATCAAGTAGGCTTAGATAAAGAGATGAACAAAACTAGTTCTTCCCTGCAAGAGTGCTTCTTAGAATGAGACTTTTAACCTGAAGGAACACAAAGTATTAACAATCAAGAATAGCGCAAGAGAACTTTAGAGAGAGAAGATATATAAACAGATCACAAGCAATAAACACAAGAGACACGTGCTGTTGACACCTTTTTCGGCGCCAATCACTCAACAAGAACCGTGGCGGTGCTCTTTGGTCAGGCGCGGACGGTCCGCGGCCAGGGGCCGGACGGTCCGCGACCTGGCGCAGGGGCTAGGGCTCCCTGCCTGACAGCCGAACGATCCGGGCCCGAGAGCTGGGCGGTTCGCGCGTGCGCAGGGGCGACGGAAGATCGCTGGCGGCGCCTGGATCTCGCTCTCGGGAGGGACCCCGTCGGGGAGGAGAGATCCTAGGAGATGTCTAGGCTCGGCAGGCCGACCTAGACTCCTCTAGTCGACGTAGTCAAAGAGAAGCGAAGAATTTGGGGATTGGAAGGCTAAACTAGAACTAGACTAGAACTACTCCTAAGACTAAATGTAAATTGTATTGATTGTGGGTTCGATTGATTGCCTCTAATCGGCCGTAATCCTCTGCTTTTATAGAGGATGGGGGGCTGGACCCGTTACCAACAAAACTCCGAGCAAATCCCGTGATTCTCGCCAACAAACACAGCAAAAAAACTCGGAAGCCTAACCCTTTCTGCGCGTGCGCGGACCGTCCGGCTCTTTTTGGTGCTCAACATATGCCCCTGCCTTTTGGTGGAGCTGAGCAAACCAAAAGCAATTAACTCGATGCGATTACATCGGTTTTCTTAGGCATCTTGCCATATACTAGGATGGTACTGTTTGAGAAAACGCCCATTCAAAGCCTTGGGTAAATCTTTGCCTTGTAATGTCTGTAATAAATAGGCGTTACCAGACATTACCTGTTTTACTTTATAAGGACCCTCCCAGCTTGGCGACCATTTTCCAAACTTCCGGTCTTTATTCCATATAGGCAGCATGGTCTTCCACACCAGGTCCCCTACTTGAAATGACTTTGCTTTAACCTTCTTGTTGTAGGCCCTGGCTACCATGATCTTGTCCTTTTCTATTGCTCCCAAAGCTATCACCCTCTTGTCGGTCACCTCATCAATATTATCCATCATTGAATCATAATAATCAGTGATAGTTAGATCATTTTGTCTGGCGAACCTGACAGCATTCAAACTTATTTCCACAGGCAACACTGCTTCCTGCCCATAGACAAGCTCAAAAGGAGATACTTTAGTAGCACTATGTTTAGATATTCTGTGAGCCCATAAAGCTTTGGACAAAATCTTATGTCAATGTTTAGGATTATCAGATATCTTCTTTTTTATCAAGTTAATCAATGTCCTATTACTAGACTCGGCCTGTCCATTGGCCTGAACATAATATGGAGATGAATTAAGCAACTTAATCCTATATAATTCAGCAAATTCACGTACCTCCTTTGACACAAAAGAAGTCTCTTGATCTGTAGTCAAGGTCTGGGGAATGCCGAATCTATGAATAATATGCTCAGTTATGAATTCAATAACCTCTCTGTGTGTCATGTTCTTGAGAGCAACGGCTTCAGTCCATTTGGTAAAGTAGTCAGTGGCAACTAACACGAACCGATGCCCCTTTGATGATGAAGGATGAATTTCTCCAATAAAGTCTAATCCCTATCCTCTGAAAGGCCAAGGCTTGATGATAGGATATTGAAAGTCGCCTAGAGGGGGGTGAATAGGGCGAAACTGAAATTTACAACTTAAACACAACTACAAGCCGGGTTAGCGTTAGAAATAATAATGAGTCCGAGAGAGAGGGCACAAAACAAATCGCTAGCAAATAAAGAGTGAGACACGTGGATTTGTTTTACCGAGGTTCGGTTCTCTCAAACCTACTCCCCGTTGAGGAGGCCACAAAGGCCGGGTCTATCTCAACCCTTTCCCTCTCTCAAACGGTCCCTCGGACCGAGTGAGCTTCTCTTCTCAAATCAACCGGGAACAAAACTTCCCCGCAAGGACCACCACACAATTGGTGTCTCTTGCCTCGGTTACAATTGAGTTTTGATCACAAGAACAAATGAGAAATAAAGAAGCAATCCAAGCGCAAGAGCTCAAAAGAACACAACAAATCTCTCTCTCTAATCACTAAAGCCTTGTGTGGAATTGGAGAGGATTTGATCACTTGGGTGTGTCTAGAATTGAATGCTAGAGCTCTTGTAAGGTGTAGAAGTGTGAAAACTTGGATGACTTGAATGTGGGGTGGTTGGGGGTATTTATAGCCCCAACCACCAAACTAGCCGTTTGGTGGAGGCTGTCTGTCGCATGGTGCACCGGACAGTCCGGTGCACACCGGACAGTGTGCGGTGTGCCAGCCACGTCACCAGGCCGTTGGGTTCCGACCGTTGGAGCTCTGACTGCTGGGCCCGCCTGGATGTCCGGTGGCGCACCGGACATGTACTGTAGAGTGTCCGGTGCGCCTCCTCGCGCGTGCCTGACTTCTGCGCGCTCTGGCGCGCATTAATTGCTTCTGCAGGTGACCGTTGGCGCGAAGTAGCCGTTGCTCCGCCGTTACACCGGACAGTCCGGTGTACACCGGACATGTCTGGTGAATTATAGCGGAGCAGATTCCCGAAGCTGGCGAGTTCAGAGTCGCTTCTCCTTGGAGCACCGGACACTGTCCGGTGTACACCGGACAGTCCGGTGAATTATAGTGCGGCGGCTCTGAGTTTTTCCGAAGGTGCGAAGTTTAGCTTGGAGTCCCCTGGTGCACCGGACACTGTCCGGTGGTTCACCGGACAGTCCGGTGCGCCAGACCAGGGTGCCTTCGGTTGTCCCTTTGCTCTCTTTTATTGAACCCATTCTTGGTCTTTTTATTGGCTTGTTGTGAACCTTTGGCACCTGTAGAACTTATAAACTAGAGCAAACTAGTTAGTCCAATTATTTGTGTTGGGCAATTCAACCACCAAAATCAGTTTAGGAAATAGGTGTAAGCCTAATTCCCTTTCAATCTCCCCCTTTTTGGTGATTGATGCCAACACAAACCAAAGCAAGTATAGAAGTGCATAATTGAACTAGTTTGCAAAATGTAAGTGCAAAGGTTACTTAGAATTGAACCAATAAATATTACTTACTAGATATGCATGGATTGTTTCTTTATTTTTAACATTTTGGACCACGCTTGCACCACATGTTTTGTTTTTGCAAATCCTTTTCAAAGTTCTTTTGCAAATAGTCAAAGGTAAATAAGTAAGATTTTGAGAAGCATTTTCAAGATTTGAAATTTTCTCCCCCTGTTTCAAATGCTTTTCCTTTGACTAAACAAAACTCCCCCTCAATAAATTCTCCTCTTAGTGTTCAAGAGGGTTTTAAGATATCAATTTTTTGAAAATGCTATTTTCTCCCCCTTTTGAACACAATAAGATACCAATTTGAAATTTACCAATTGAAAATCATTAGTTTTAAAATTAGGGTGGTGGTGCGGTCCTTTTGCTTTGGGCTAATACTTTCTCCCCCTTTGGCATGAATCGCCAAAAACGGATACTTTGAGTGAAATATAAGCTCTTGAACTACTTTCTCCTCCTTTGGCAAACAATAATATGAGTGAAGATTATACCAAAGTTGGAGATTTGCTCGGAGCAACGGCGAAGGATGAGTTATGGAGTGGAGTGGAAGCCTTTGTCTTCGCCGAAGACTCCAATTCCCTTTCAATATACCTATGACTTGGTTTGAAATAAACTTGAAAACACATTAGTCATAGCATATATAAAAGATACATGATCAAAGGTATATTTTTGAGCTATGTGCACAAGACATCAAAAGAAATTTCTAGAATCAAGAATATTTAGCTCATGCCTAAGTTTGGTAAAAGTTTGTTCATCTAGTGGTTTGGTAAAGATATCGGCTAATTGATCTTTAGTATTAATGTATGCAATCTCGATATCCCCTTTTGTTGGTGATCCCTAAGAAAATGATACCGAATGGCTATGTGTTTAGTGAGGCTATGCTCAACGGGATTATCCGCCATGCGGATTGCACTCTCATTATCACATAGAAGAGGAACTTTGGTTAATTTGTAACCATAGTCCCGCAGGGTTTGCCTCATCCAAAGTAATTGCGCGCAACAATGTCCTGCGGCAATATATTCGGCTTCGGCGGTAGAAAGAGCGACCGAATTTTGCTTCTTTGAAGCCCAAGACACCAAGGATCTTTCCAAGAACTGGCAAGTCCCCGATGTGCTCTTTCTATTAATCTTACACCCCACCCAATCGACATCGGAATAACCAATTAAATCAAATGTGGATCCCCGAGGGTACCAAAGCCCAAACTTAGGAGTATAAGCCAAATATCTCAAGATTCGTTTTACGACCGTAAGGTGAGATTCCTTAGGGTCGGCTTGGAATCTTGCACACATGCATACGGAAAGCATAATATCCGGTCGAGATGCACATAAATAGAGTAATGAACCTATCATCGACCGGTATATCTTTTGATCGACGGATTTACCTTCCGTGTCGAGGTCGAGATGCCCATTGGTTCCCATGGGAGTCTTGATGGGCTTAGCATCCTTCATTCCAAACTTGTTTAGAATGTCTTGAGTGTACTTTGTTTGGCTGATGAAGGTGCCCTCTTGGAGTTGCTTTACTTGAAATCCCAAGAAATACTTCAACTCCCCCATCATCGACATCTCGAATTTCCGTGTCATGATCCTACTAAATTCTTCACATGTAGATTCGTTAGTAGACCCAAATATAATATCATCAACATAAATTTGGCATACAAACAAATCATTGTCAAGAGTTTTAGTGAATAGAGTAGGATCGGCTTTTCCGACTTTGAAGCCATTTGCAATAAGGAAATCTCTTAGACATTCATACCATGCTCTTGGGGCTTGCTTGAGCCCATAAAGCGCCTTAGAGAGCCTATAGACATGGTTAGGATACTCACTGTCTTCAAAACCGGGAGGTTGCTCAACGTAGACCTCTTCCTTTATTGGTCCATTGAGGAAGGCACTCTTTACGTCCATTTGGTAAAGCTTGAAGCCATGGTAAGTAGCATAGGCTAATAATATACGAATTGACTCAAGCCTAGCTACGGGTGCATAGGTTTCACCGAAATCCAAACCTTCGACTTGTGAATACCCCTTGGCCACGAGTCGAGCTTTGTTCCTTGTCACCACACCATGCTCATCTTGCTTGTTGCGGAAGAACCATTTGGTTGCTACAACATTTTGATTAGGACGTGGAACTAAATGCCATACCTCGTTCCTAGTGAAGTTGTTGAGCTCCTCTTGCATCGCCATCACCCAATCCGAATCTTGGAGTGCTTCCTCTACCCTGTGTGGCTCAATAGAGGAAACAAAAGAGTAATGCTCACAAAAATGTGCAACACGAGATCTAGTGGTTACCCCCTTATGAATGTCGCCGAGGATGGTGTCGACGGGGTGATCTCGTTGGATTGCTTGGTGGACTCTTGGGTGTGGCAGCCTTGGTTCTTCATCCTCCTTGTCTTGATCTTTTTCATCTCCCCCTTGATCATTGCCGTCATCTTGAGGTGGCTCATTTCTTTGATCTTCTCCTTCATCAACTTGAGCCTCATCCTCATTTGGAGTTGTTGGAGATGCTTGCGTGGAGGAGGATGGTTGATCTTGTGCATTTGGAGGCTCTTCGGATTCCTTAGGACACACATCCCCAATGGACATGTTTCTTAGCGCGATGCATGGAGCCTCTTCTTCACCTATCTCATCAAGATCAACTTGCTCTACTTGAGAGCCGTTAGTTTCATCAAACACAATGTCACAAGAAACTTCAACTAGTCCTGAGGACTTATTAAAGACTCTATATGCCCTTGTGTTTGAATCATATCCTAGTAAAAAGCCTTCTACAGTCTTAGGAGCAAATTTAGATTTTCTACCTCTTTTAACAAGAATAAAGCATTTGCTACCAAAGACTCTAAAATATGAAATGTTGGGCTTTTTACCGGTTAGGAGTTCGTATGATGTCTTCTTGAGGATTCGGTGTAGATATAACCGGTTGATGGCGTAGCAAGCGGTGTTAACCGCCTCGGCCCAAAACCGATCCGGCGTCTTGTACTCATCAAGCATGGTTCTTGCCATGTCCAATAGAGTTCTATTTTTCCTCTCCACTACACCATTTTGTTGTGGGTGTAGGGAGAAGAGAACTCATGCTTGATGCCCTCCTCCTCAAGGAAGCCTTCAATTTGAGAATTCTTGAACTCCGTCCCGTTGTCGCTTCTTATTTTCTTGATCCTTAAGCCGAACTCATTTTGAGCCCGTCTCAAGAATCCCTTTAAGGTCTCTTGGGTTTGAGATTTTTTCTGCAAAAAGAATACCCAAGTGAAGCGAGAATAATCATCCACAATAACTAGACAGTACTTACTCCCGCCGATGCTTATGTAAGCAATCGGGCCGAATAAATCCATGTGTAGGAGCTCCAGTGGCCTGTCAGTCGTCATGATATTCTTGTGTGGATGATAAGTGCCAACTTGCTTCCCGGCTTGGCATGCGCTACAAATCCTGTCTTTCTCAAAATGAACATTTGTTAATCCTAAAATGTGCTCTCCCTTTAGAAGCTTATGAAGATTCTTCATTCCAACATGGGCTAGTCGGCGGTGCAAGAGCCAACCCATGTTAGTCTTAGCAATTAAGCAAGTGTCGAGTTCAGCTCTATCAAAATCTACCAAGTATAGCTGACCCTCTAACACTCCCTTAAATTCTATTGAATCATCACTTCTTCTAAAGACAGTGACACCTACATCAGTAAAGAGACAGTTGTAGCCCATTTGACATAATTGAGATACAGAAAGCAAATTGTAATCTAATGAATCAATAAGAAAAACATTGGAAATAGAATGGTCAGGAGATATAGCTATTTTACCCAAACCTTTGACCAAACCTTGGTTTCCATCCCCGAATGTGATAGCTCGTTGGGGATCTTGGTTTTTCTCGTAGGAGGAGAACATCTTCTTCTCCCTTGTCATGTGGTTTGTGCACCCGCTATCGATGATCCAACTTGTGCCCCCGGATGCATAAACCTACAAAACAATTTTAGTTCTTGACTTTATGTACCCAAACGGTTTTGGGTCCTTTGGCATTAGACACAAGAACTTTGGGTACCCAAACACAAGTCTTGGAGCCCTTGTGTTTGCCCCCAACAAACTTGGCAACTACCTTGCCGGATTTGTTAGTCAAAACATAAGATGCATCAAAAGTTTTAAATGAAATGTCATGATCATTTGATGCACTAGGAGTTTTCTTTTTAGGCAACTTAGCACGGGTTGGTTGCCTAGAGCTAGATGTCTCACCCTTATACATAAAAGCATGATTAGGGCCAGAGTGAGACTTCCTAGAGTGAATTCTCCTAATTTTGTGCTCGGGATAACCGGTAGGGTACAAAATGTAACCCTCGTTATCCTGAGGCATGGGAGCCTTGCCCTTAACAAAGTTTGACAATCTTTTAGGAGGGGCATTAATTTTGACATTGTCTCCCCTTTGGAAGCCAATGCCATCCTTGATGCCAGGGCGTCTCCCATTATAAAGTATACTACGAGCAAATTTAAATTTTTCATTTTCAAGTTCATGCTCGGCAATTTTAGCATCTAATTTTGCTATATGATCATTTTGTTGTTTAATTAAAGCCACATGATCATGAATAGCATCAATATCAACATCTCTACATCTAGTGCAAATGAAGACATGCTCAATGGTAGATGTAGAGGGTTTGCAAGATTTTAATTCTACAACCTTAGCATGTAATATATCATTTTTACTTTTAAGGTTGGAAATAGTAATATTGCAAATATCAAAATCTTTAGCCTTAGCAATTAATTTTTCATTTTCATTTCTAAGGCTAGCAAGAGAATTATTTAATTCTTCAATCTTAGCAAGTAAATCAACATTATTATCTCTAATATTGGGAATTGAAACATTACACACATTAGAATCAACCTTAGCTAACAAATTAGCATTCTCATTTCTAAGGTTGTCAATAGTTTCATGGCAAGTGCTTAGCTCACTAGATAGTTTTTCACATTTTTCTACTTATAGAGCGTAAGAATTTTTAACCTTAACATGCTTCTTATTTTCCTTGATTAGGAAGTCCTCTTGGGAGTCCAAGAGTTTATCCTTCTCATGGATGGCACTAATTAGTTCATCTAATTTTTCTTTTTGTTGCATGTTTAGGTTGGTAAAAAGGGTACGCAAATT
The DNA here is from genome assembly GCA_029449295.1 of Zea luxurians. NCBI lineage: Eukaryota > Viridiplantae > Streptophyta > Magnoliopsida > Poales > Poaceae > Zea > Zea luxurians. Next base: position 201,752 of record JAOPSE010000784.1, read on the forward strand.
ATCCTCCTCATCACTAGCATTATCATCACTAGAGGACTCATATTTAGTGGAGGATTTGGATTTAACCTTCTTCCTTTTGCCGTCCTTTGCCATGAGGCACTTGTGGCCGACGTTGGGGAAGAGAAGTCCCTTGGTGACGGCGATGTTGGCGGCGTCCTCGTCGGAGGAGGAGTCGGTGGAGCTCTCGTCGGAGTCCCACTCGCGGCACACATGGGCATCACCGCCCTTCTTCTTGTGGTACCTCTTCTTTTCCTTTCTTCTCCCCTTCTTGTCGTCGCCCCTGTCACTGTCACTAGAAATAGGACATTTGGTAATAAAGTGACCGGGCTTACCACACTTGTAGCAAACTTTCTTGGAGCGGGGCTTGTAATCTTTCCCCCTCCTTTGCTTGATGATTTGGCGGAAGCTTTTGATGATAAGCGTCATTTCCTCATTGTCGAGCTTGGAGGCGTCGATTGGTTGTCTACTTGATGTAGACTCCTCCTTCTTCTCCTCCGTCGCTTTGAATGCCACCGGTTGTGCTTCGGGCGTGGAGGAGGTGCCTTGCTCGATGATTTTCTTTGAGCCTTTAATCATTAGCTCAAAGCTCACAAATTTTCCTATAACCTCCTCGGGAGACATTAGCTTGTATCTAGGATCACCTCGAATTAATTGAACTTGCGTAGGGTTAAGAAAAACGAGTGATCTAAGAATAACCTTGACCATCTCATGGTCATCCCATTTTTCGCTCCCGAGGTTGCGCACTTGGTTCACCAAGGTCTTCAAGCGGTTGTAAATGGCTTGTGGATCCTCCCCTTGGTGAAGCATGAAGCGACCGAGCTCCCCCTCGATCGTCTCCCGCTTGGTGATCTTTGTCACCTCATCTCCTTCGTGCGCGGTCTTGAGTACGTCTCAAATTTCCTTCGCACTCTTTAACCCTTGCACCTTGTTATACTCCTCTCGACTTAGAGAGGCGAGGAGGATAGTGGTGGCTTGGGAGTTAAAGTGGTGGATTTGGGCTACTTTGTCCGAGTCGTAGTCTTCATCCCCTATGGATGGTACCTGTACACCAAACTCAACAACATTCCAAATGCTTGTGTGGAGTGAGGTTAGATGATGCCTCATTTTGTCACTCCACATATTATAATCTTTACCATCAAAAACCGGTGGTTTGCCTAATGGAATGGAGAGCAAAGGAGTATGTTTTGAAATATGTGGGTAGCGTAGGGGAATCTTACTATACTTCTTGCGCTCATGGCGCTTAGAAGTGACGGACGGCGTGTCAGAGCCGGAGGTCGATGGTGATGAAGAGTCGGTCTTGTAGTAGACCACTTTCCTCATCCTCTTGTGCTTGTCACCTCTCCGATGCGACTTGTGGGAGGAGGATTTCTTTTCCTTCCCCTTCCCTTTGTTGGAGGAGTCTTTCTTCTCCTTCCTTTTGTTGCGGGACTCTTCCGATGAAGTCTCCCCGTGGCTTGTAGTGGGCTTGTCGCCGGTCTCCATCTCCCTCTTGGTGTGATCTCCCGACATCACTTTGAGCGGTTAGGCTCTAATGAAGCACCGGGCTCTGATACCAATTGAAAGTCGCCTAGAGGGGGGGGTGAATAGGGCGAAACTGAAATTTACAACTTAAACACAACTACAAGCCGGGTTAGCGTTAGAAATAATAATGAGTCCGAGAGAGAGGGCGCAAAACAAATCGCTAGCGAATAAAGAGTGAGACACGTGGATTTGTTTTACCGAGGTTCGGTTCTCTCAAACCTACTCCCCGTTGAGGAGGCCACAAAGGTCGGGTCTATCTCAACCCTTTCCCTCTCTCAAACGGTCCCTCGGACCGAGTGAGCTTCTCTTCTCAAATCAACCGGGAACAAAACTTCCCCGCAAGGACCACCACACAATTGGTGTCTCTTGCCTCGGTTACAATTGAGTTTTGATCACAAGAACAAATGAGAAATAAAGAAGCAATCCAAGCGCAAGAGCTCAAAAGAACACAACAAATCTCTCTCTCTAATCACTAAAGCCTTGTGTGGAATTGGAGAGGATTTGATCACTTGGGTGTGTCTAGAATTGAATGCTAGAGCTCTTGTAAGGTGTAGAAGTGTGAAAACTTGGATGACTTGAATGTGGGGTGGTTGGGGGTATTTATAGCCCCAACCACCAAACTAGCCGTTTGGTGGAGGCTGTCTGTCGCATGGTGCACCGGACAGTCCGGTGCACACCGGACAGTGTCCGGTGCGCCAGCCACGTCACCAGGCCGTTGGGTTCCGACCGTTGGAGCTCTGACTGCTGGGCCCGCTTGGATGTCTGGTGGCGCATCGGACATGTACTGTAGAGTGTCCGGTGCGCCTCCTCGCGCGTGCCTGACTTCTGCGCGCTCTGACACGCATTAATTGCTTCTGCAGGTGACCGTTGGCGCGAAGTAGCCGTTGCTCCGCCGTTACACCGGACAGTCCGGTGTACATCGGACATGTCCGGTGAATTATAGCGGAGCGGATTCCCGAAGATGGCGAGTTCAGAGTCGCTTCTCCTTGGAGCACCGGACACTGTCCGGTGTACACCGGACAGTCCGGTGAATTATAGTGCGGCGGCTCTGAGTTTTCCCGAAGGTGCGAAGTTTAGCTTGGAGTCCCCTGGTGCACTGGACACTGTCCGGTGGTGCACCGGACAGTCCGGTGCGCCAGACCAGGGTGCCTTCGGTTGTCCCTTTGCTCTCTTTTATTGAACCCATTATTGATCTTTTTATTGGCTTGTTGTGAACCTTTGGCACCTGTAGAACTTATAAACTAGAGCAAACTAGTTAGTCCAATTATTTGTGTTGGGCAATTCAACCACCAAAATCAGTTTAGGAAATAGGTGTAAGCCTAATTCCCTTTCAGATATAATTCGGCTGCAGGGACCAATTGTAGGTCGTCGAATTTTTGACACACTTGGCAACCCTTGTAGTACTTGAAACAATCAGCTATCATGTTAGGCCAATAAAAACCAGACCTTCGCAATAGCCATTTCATCTTTGGAGCCGATTGATGGGTACCATAAATTCCTTCATGTACTTCGGCCATAGCTAATATAGCATCATCTGGGCCCAAGCACTTAAGCAGGACGTCGTTGACTGTTCGGCGGTAGAGTTCATCACTCATCAAAACATACTTGAAAGCTGTACGTCGAATGTTCTTATCTGTCCTGACATTGGGATTTCGTAAATAATTAGTTATGAGCGTCCTCCAATCACTTGCATCGGCTTCATTATCAGCCGAATCGATTAGGAGAACTTTCCAGGTAACCCCGGACGGTCCGGCATCTTCACGCGGACGGTCCGCGACCTGGGGAATTGGCCCTGCGCCGGTTATCAAATTTTCAGTGTTGTGAAATCTCCCTCGCTTTATCCGATAACCTGATGCATCTTGTGCCAAATTGTTAGCTCTATGATTCTCAACTCTAGAGATACGCCGAATACTGAATTCTTCAAAAAAATGGATTATGCTCCAACATTTTTCAAGGTAACTATTTAGAGTACCATCAAAACATTGATATTCTTCTAACACCTGTTGGACGACCAGCTGAGAATCACCAAATGCTCTCACATGTTTTACTCCCATACAATTTAAAAGTTCCAAGCCGAACAAAAGGGCCTCATATTCGGCTTGATTATTAGTGCAATAAGTTTTCAATTGGCTAGAGAAGTCGAAGGAGACATTACTTGGTGAAACAAGCATGATGCCAATTCCTTGCCCTTCATTGCAAACCGATCCATCAAAATATACAGTCCAAGGAGTAATAGTGAGGTATGACATGTCTAGTTTATGAGTATCATTAATTCGATGTTCTACAATAAAATCCGCTACGACCTGGCCTTTCATAAATTTCAATGGTTCATAGGCCAAGTCATATTCTATAAGTGCATAAGCCCGCTTACCAATTCTACCACTCATAATCGGTTATGCAACATGTATTTGATTACATCGGCTTGACCAGAAACAGTGCAATGACTAGACAATAAATAACATCTACACTTGGTGCATGCATAAAACAAGCATAAGCATAACCTTTCAATAAAAGTGTACCTTGTTTCAGCATCCACCAATATCCGACTTAGATACGTCACCACATGCTCCTTTCCTTCAGTTTCTTATGACAGAACAGCCCCAATGACCTTATCTTTAGCTGCAATGTATAATCTGAATGGTACTCCTACTTGTGGTGCTTTTAACACGGGAGCCGAAGACAAGTATTTTTTAATGAGATCAAATGCTTCCTGCTGCTCTGCCCCCAAGTGAATTCGGCATCATTCTTAAGCCAAACGATAGGGGTGAAGGCATCAATCTTCTCGGCTAGGTTAGAAATAAACCTTCGTAAATAATTCACCTTGCCGAGAAACTTCTGCACTTCGACCTTACAAGTCGGAGGCCCCATATTCCGAATAGACTTGATTCGGTCAGGGTCTATTTCTATACCATGTTCATGGATGACAAATCCTAAAAACTTACCAGCCGACACTCCAAAAGCACATTTACGTGGGTTCATTTTCAAACCATACCGACGCATCTTATCAAAAGCTTTGCGCAAATCAGCTAAATGAGAACTAAACTCAGCCGATTTTACTACAATATAATCAATGTAGACTTCCACAGTGTTACCTAACAGCTCGTGAAAGATCAAATTCATAGCCCTCTGATAAGTAGCACCAGCATTTTCAGACCAAATGTCATGACAACCCACTCAAATAAACCAATGAAGCCTGAACATATAAAGGTCGTTTTAGACGCATCTTCTTCGGCCATAAAAATCTGATTATATCCGGCATTACCATCAAGAAAGCTAATAATTCTATTTCCTGATGCATTATTGATTAATGTGTCGGCTATGGGCATGGGATACTCATCTTTAGGGGTTGCTCTATTTAAATTGCGAAAATCAATGCATACTCTAAGCTTACCTGACTCCTTCTCCACCGGCACAATATTGGAGACCCACTATGCGTATCTGCAAGGCCTAATAAAATTAGCTTCTAGCAGCCGGTGGATTTCGTCTTTGATTTGTGGGAGAAGATCTGGACGAAATGTTCTAGCTCTCTGCTTAAAAGGTCTGAAACCGGACTTAATGGGCAGCCGATGCTCTACGATCTCTCGGCTTAGTCCTGGCATCTCAGTGTAATTCCAAGCAAAGCAATCTGAATATTCCTTCAATAGACCAATCATCTCACTTCTAGAATCGGTCTCTAGGGTCTTATTTATAAAAGTCGGCCTTGGAGTTTTACCATCTCCTATGTCGATCTCCTCCAAAGGATCAGCCGATGTAAACCCCTGTCCTAGTTTATCGAGATCTCTGAATTCCTCTATCATGTCTCCCACAGAGGAATCAGACAATCTTTGTGTGATAGTGGACTCTCCGGTCTCGGGGGTCGGATCATCCGTGATACTGTTTTTATATTGTGGTAGAAGTTCGGCCTTAACGACCGAACCGTTTTGTGAAAGACCAGACCATTCGGCCTCAGAAACCGAACTGTCTGTGACCAAGGACTCATGAATTTTGTGTGGACTCATCATTTAAACTTTATTTAGGATTTAGCCGATTCTCCATCGGCTCTAGCATTACAGGAATGAAACCTTTCTTATCTACACTTATGAACTGATAATCAGAACCTGTGAGACATGTAGCAGTCTCATAAGTCCAGAGTACAGGGGCATCGGCCACAGCGATACAGGCCGATACATCAGCATGTACTTGTTCTATGTCACCGCCGTATTAACATTTGATGTAATGTAGAAGGTATACATTGATTGGTATGAATCCAATCTCCGCCTAGGATTAGACTGTAATTTCCTTCTACATCAGTAACGAAGAATGCAACAACAAAGGTCTTAGTCCCGATGGTTAATTCAACGGACGTGACTCCCCTGGCTTTAATCGAACTATCATTTCCAACACCGCTGAGGGTCATGTTGGTCTTGACAAGTTCGTCATCTTGTTTACCTAATTTTCTGTATAATGAATAAGGCATTAGATTTACAGTCGCCCCTCCATCTACTAACATTTTAGCAATTGATATCCCATCCATGTGACCGCGCACAAAGAGCGGCTTTAAATGGTTTACCGATTCCTTTGGTTTAGTAAAGGCGACTTCTTTAGGACCAAAATCAAACTGGGCAACAACATGTTCATCGTCGTCGACAATAGTACAATCGGCAGAAAATGTAATAACATTTACATCCATACATGGGCGCTCTAGAGAGGCTTCATAGTCGACCAGGTCTTCTCCCAGTAGGTCGTCCTCCTCCATCGATGTCGGTACGTCGTCGGAGGCGTCCTGGTGTGGTGCGGACGGTCCGGACTCAGGGGTCGGACGGTCCGCGTCTGGTGCAGATTGTCCAGCCTTGTTAGCCTGGCTGTCTTCTATACCCGCAGGGTGCTGTACAAGTGTTGTTTTATTTTCTATTTCTGTAGCCGTTTGTTTCTTCTCAATGGCCTTTGGTCTTCATTTCTTTTGCGTTGGCGGGTATTGTGGGTTTGTATCATTGAATATCTTTTCCGCCTCCTTTTCCTGGTTTTCCTTTGCTCTTAGGCACTGTAATTTCCGCTTTTGGGACCGTGTCAATCCCGCTAGGCACCATCAAGGCATGGAGTATCTCGGATCAGCTGTTTTGATGGTAGCTGTATCTTCTTTTTTGGTTGTGTTGGCCGATTCACCAAAAATCATCGACCCTTTATTATCTTCTTGTATGACAACATCTGCAGAACCTATTTTGATGACGTCCTTTTTTGTTGTCCTTTCGGTTGCTGCAGGTATATGCCCCCCTGCCGGATTGGTCGACCTTTGAGGCCGAGTACTCCAGCACTCTTGTTGGGCCTGTGCCTGATGACCGGATTGAGCGGCGCTCAATCGGTCTTGTACTAGAGGTGCCAACCTATCAAATACAGATGTTTGGGGTGCCCCCAAGTAGGGTACTGTGGTATTTCAAATGGGTATGGTGGCATGCCCCACATTTGGTTTGGGACATATGGTGGAGGTAAATATGTGTATGGATATGGCATAGGCGGATAGGGTGGAGGTGTCCACGTAGGTATGTTAGGTCTTAATTGCACAGTATGACCTTTCATTTCTTCTGATTGGTGGGGTGGTCCAATCGGCCTTACCTGACGTTGCTCATGAATGGGTGAGCGGGGTCACTTTGTTGGCCGGTCACTGGGGCCGGCCTTCTTTTTTACGTATTTAGACAATAATTGATCGAAAGTCGGGCCGGTTTTGACCAACCGACCAGCTGCCTTGAATGTATTTGTTTTCCACGTACCTATCTCTGGTCGTCGTGGTTTGAAGGTACGTGGCCGTTGTGAGTCTTGAGCACGGCCGAACCGTCCGCTGGAGTTCTCCGGACCGTCTGGCGGGGTCCCGGACCGTCCGTGCCTGTGTGTCGGATCGTCTGCGGTGCGCAGCACGAGTTCCTGCTCCTTGGTCCGTGCTTGCCCCCCAGCGCCGGAGGTCGTGATGGTCACCTTAAGAGTTTCCCCTCCATCAGGAGTCTTTTCTGCCACCACTTTCCTGCAAGAAATTTTATGTTTCTCATCGGCCTCTCTTGCATTGCCGATGACTACCTCCTTGTCTTTGCCTTTATCGGCTATGTTTGGCCGAACCAGGACTTTCTTGCCCTCGATATTGATCATGCTCATTGGAAAGGGCTCTGTATCCACCTGCATTTCCTGAAATTTCAATCGTCCCTCGTTAATGGCCGATTGAATCTATCGTCGAAACACATTACAATCATCGGTGGCATAAGAAAATGAGTTATGCCACTTACAGTATGCATGACGTTTTAGCTCGTCAGCGGATGGAACAGTGTGATTTATTTTAATGTTGCCATTTTTGAGTAATTCATCAAATATTTTATCACATTTACCAACATTAAATGTAAATTTAACATCCTCTTGCTGTTTCTTTTGAACCGGCTGTAGGGAGGAACAAGCCAAAGATTTGTCCTGCTTTGGCCAAACCATTTCAGCAACATACACTTCCGTTGATTCGTTATCAGAGCTACTTTGGTCGCACTCTACTATATGCACGTTGTGACGAATTGTTTTAGCAGTTTCTTTGCTTCGACTTTCATAGGCCAAAGCTCTTTGGTGTAACTGTGCTAGCGTAAAAAAATGGATGCCTTCTAATCTTTCTTTTAAGTAATATCGCAGACCATTAAAGGCTAATCCTGCTAATTGTTTTTCTGCTAAATGAATTTGGAAGCATCGGTTTCTGGTATCTCGAAATCTCCAGATATAGTCATTAACCGATTCGTCCTTCCCCTGTCGCAAGGCTACTAGGTCTACCAAATCTAACTCATAGTCACCAGAGAAAAAGTGATCATGGAATTTTTGTTCTAAATCCCCCATGACGAAATAGAATTAGGAGGTAATGTAGCGTACCATGCAAACGCGGTTCCTGTTAAATATAATGAAAATAAACGTACGCGAAATGCTTCTGTGTCGGCCAATTCTCCTAATTGTGCTAGGAACTGGCCTATGTGTTCGCGCGTGCTCTTTCCCTGGTCACCAGAAAATTTTGAGAATTCGGGTATACTGGTTCCCTGTGGGTATGGGTGGTGATCAAATCGGCTGTCATAAGGTTTCCGATATGATTGCCCCTAGGGATCATGCTTACTCCGAGCTTATCTCGGAACGCCCGAGCTATTTCCTCCCTCACTATATCAATGGCAGCCGGTGCGAGACCACCGGCTCTCTGGTTAAACATGGGTGGGGTTGGCTGGATATTGGCATGTTGTCTTTCCCCCCATTGGTTTGAGCTATGTGGTATACTGTCGTTTGCCCTATATGGCTCATAGGATTGGTCGTTCCTTTCCGGCCTTTTAGGCGAGGCCGGAAAGCTTTCTTGGGCTCTGAATTTTGTATTATTAGGCTGATGCATCGCATAATGTGATGGGAAGTGTTGCTGGGACAGGTGAGGATTCGGGTAACAATCCTCCTCAAAAAGGTCATGCACGGACTGTCCGGACATTGGCCCGGACCATCCGTGATTATATGCGGACCATCCGTCGTGGTATGCGGACGGTCCGACTGGGTAGTTTGAATTTTGCGCTAAACGATGTGGCTCGGGTACATGTGTTGGTAACTCATTAAAAATAGGCCCGACTGTGGCTGGCCCGGACGGTCCGCGCTCACGTGCGGACGGTCCGGGCATGTGCAGATCGGCTGATTTGCTGCCGATTTGCGGTTGCTCAGGGTATGTGTCCATCGGCATCCCATAAAGGGGTTGTGACTGGTCGCGATAACCTATAGCCGATGTATTACGTGTGTTACCCCCTAATTCAACCTCGCGCAAAGGAAAATTTGCGATATTAGATTTATCAAATGCACGTACTAGTCTCCTATAATCGTTTTGCATACCCCCTATGATATTTTGCATTTGTTCACACTGTTCATCTACATAATTTCTAAGAGATTGTAGCTCGTTTGTATTACTTACATTGGGGATATTTGGTGTGGGTCGGAGCGAAGCCGGATCCGTCGCCCAATGTCGGACGACCTTGTTGTTCCTGTCCACTTTGAAGTTGGCCAAGAACTTTGCTTTCGCCTCTTGGATTATCTGCTCCTTGTGCTCCTCGAACTGGAGCTGTTCGTCAGCCGGTAAGGTCTCCCAAGTCGGCTCTATGATGTTGCTTAGGGAAATATCAGAGCTATCCCTTGAACCGGCCATTGAGGGCCGATTTGATGAGTCTATATTTATTGTCCCAGCGGAGTTGCCAAAAAGTATCTTGACACCTTTTTCGGGCGCCAATCACTCAACAAGAACCGTGGCGGTGCTCTCTGGTCAGGCGCGGACGGTCCGCGGCCAGGGGCCGGACGGTCCGCGACCTAGCGCAGGGGCTAGGGTTCCCTGCCTGACGGCCAGACGGTCCGCGCCCGAGAGCCGGACGGTCCGCGTGTGTGCAGGGGCGGCGGAAGATCGTCGGCGGTGCCTGGATCTCGCTCCCGGGAGGGACCCCGTCGGGGAGGAGAGATCCTAGGTGATGTGTAGGCTCGGCAGGCCGACCTAGACTCCTCTAGTCGACGTAGAGTCGAAGAGAAGCGAAGAATTTGGGGATTGGAAGGCTAAACTAGAACTAGACTAGAACTACTCTTAAGACTAAATATAAATTGTATTGATTGTGGGTCCGATTGATTGCCTCTAATCGGTCGTAATCCTCTGCTTTTATAGAGGAGGGGGGCTAGACCCGTTATCAACAAAACTCCGAGCAAATCCCGTGATTCTCGCCAACAAACACAGCAAAAAACTCGGAACCCTAATCCTTTCTGCGCGTGCGCGGACCGTCCGACCCATAGGCGCGGACCGTCCGGCCTCAGGGCCGGACCGTCCGGCTCTTTTTGGTGCTCAACACGTGCGATTTATTTTACCGAGGTTCGATTCACCAAGAAACTAATCTCCGTTGAGGAGCCCACAAAGGATGAGTCTTTTTCAACCCTTTCCCTCGCTCCAAAGGTCACCAAGACCAACGAGTGTTCCTTCTTTTTTTTGTCAATGAAAGACCGAAGTCTCAACAAGGCTAACCATAAAGATAAGGGGATCTTGCGAGCTTTATAAATTAATGAAGTCAATACTCCACACCCAAACGATCACAAGAGGTAGGACACACTTTCTCTCAACGATTCTCACAAAACACTATCGATAGATAGACATGAGTAGATTTTTCTTGCTTGATATCTCTTTTGTGGCACTTGTGAGACTTCGATGTGTATAGAAGTGTTGCTCTAGTAGGTAGGAGTGAATACCCAACTCTTGTGTATGACATGTTTCAATGAATCATGTGAATGAGCTGGTTGGGGTGGCTTTTATAGCCCTCAACCACCCATATAGTTATTATGGCGCATCTATCAATCTGTATACGGGCGGACAGTCCGCGACTAGGGTTCGGACAGTTCGTGACTCTCCAACGGTCGGATCTGACACTACAACGGTTATGTCAGACAACCCACCAACGGCTAGATCAAGGAGTGTCTTCCCCCGGTGACGACACGCGAAAAGTCTGCCCTTGGTTCCGAACGGTCCGCGCTAGCTTCAAAAATCATTTTGCTCCTTCGGGCTGAAGCAAATCAATACAGATGGACGATCCGCGAATTATAGCCGGACGGTCCGGGATTTATAACCGGACGGTCCACAATTTATAATTTTCTGTTCGAACTCGTTGCGGTGTCGCGGAAACGGGTCCTGTCCGAAGCCCACAGTTTGAAAAATTGAGTTATTAGGTGCACTATTCGTTGATCGACCTTGTTCACCTTCGACGGAAGAGAGATCGTCGAGGGGAATCAGATCGAAGCGGTCTTTGGCTGGCCGTCTAGCTGCAGATGCAGCGTGCAATGGTGAAGAACCTGCGCGCAGCCTGACAGTCTGACACGCTACAGGTTCAGGTTTCAAATGGAATCTGTAATTTGAAGTTCATTCCTGGCCCAAACAAGCAAACAAACAAAAGCACGTTATAGGTTCTACTACTTTTTTTTTTATAAAAGTTTTCATACAAACTATCGGAGGGATTATATTGGCTCGCTGCGCGCCAGCTTCTCCCAAGCTTTTTCAGTGTACGAGCCGACATTGTCAAATTACTTTAAAATAGATTGTTCTGTATCTGTTTATGCAATAACTAACCCGTGTCTCCGATCGTACAGGCAACCAAATAGATATTTAGACGAAGTCAATGTATGAAGTAATCTAGGATGAGATGATCTCGTGTGGTAGCGCGTACGAGGAGGTCGCGCCCTAATAACTAGTAATGTTCCCGTGGGACGGACCGTACGAAAATTGAAGAAAACCCAACAACTGTACTACTCATCAGCAAGAGGTGAAGTAGACACATGCACAAGGGAGTAGCGAGACAGCTAGCTGCATCATCATTAATTAGTTGAATGGTCCGGACCACACTGTAGGAAAGGCCAGGATGAGTACAGTTAAACATACTCTAGTTATTAACATGCATGTATCAGCAGGTCAGGGTCAGGTGGCTCAACAAACAGAGCTATATAATTCATGTAGCTAGTAATAACTAACATGCATAAGGTTTCCATTCCAACTGAGAAAAGTACGTACTCCTGGTAACTAAAACTACTGAGACTGAGATGGTGCTAGCTTTTGTTGACACGACTATATATATATATATATATATATATATATATATATATATATATATATATATATATATATATATATATATATATATATATATATATATATATATATGGCAGGTATAACGGGAGCCCTGGGCTTCCAATAGTTAAAGGAAGCCCAGGCCGACCACCCTTCCAAACTGGTTCAATCAGCGCGCCCAAACAGGTTGTCGGGTGCGCCACCTGCCCCACGTCTGTTAGCGCAAAAAAAGGAATGCATGCATGAATCAAACACGATCTAATGCATGCGCATAAATTTAGGAAAGATATGTGCGACAGTTTCTGTTTTTAAATCCTTTATTTCCTCCATAAATTTAGGATCGCTGCAACAGCCATGCAGCTAGACGCGTAAGGACCATTTTATGATATATACTGAGACTAAATATGCTACACTGTGTTAATAATTATGCAATTCGATATACTGCGTAAAAATCTGTTACCAGCTGCATGCACACGAACTTATGATAAAAATAATGTGCAATGAAAGGAAATGAATTACACGCATAGAAACAAAAAATCGTATTTAATGTTTTATTTCCTTCATAAATATAAGATCCCTCCAACAGCCATGCAGCTAAAACACATTAAATCTAGTTTATGATATATACTGATACAAATTATACTACATGGTGTAGGTATTTATGCAATTCGTTACACTGCGTAAAAAATCTGGCATGTTGTTCACTGGTGGACGCACCTCCGGGTTGGAGCGTAATAACCTTAAGTTTTGAGCATAAAATCCCTCAATAATAAGCGTATATACCGATCCAATGTGAGAGGTTGATAGCTCTAGTAGGTTGTTATTACGATCCTATTTTTATGGCAGATCCAAAAAAACATGGCAGCCGCATGCATGCGGTTATACAGATCCTAAAATTATGGCAAAATGCATGCATGAGTCAAACACGTTCCCTTGCATGCGCGTAAATTTAGGAAAGATATGTGTGGCGGTTTCTATTTTAAATGCTTTATTTCCTCCATAAATTTAGGATCGCTGCAACAGACATGCAACTAAAACTCGTAATGACCAACTGATACTAAATATGCTACACTGTGTAGATAATTATGCAATTCGGTATACTGCGTAAAAATCTGCTACAGGCTGCATGCACACGAATTTATGATGGAAAGAATATGCAATGAAAGAAAATGAATTGCATGCATAGAAACAAAAAATCACATTTAATGTTTTATTTCCTTCATAAATATAGGATCCCTCCAACAGCCATGCAACTAAACGCATTAGAACTAATTTATGATGTATACTGAAACAAATTATACTACACGGTGTAGGTATTTATGCAATTCCTTACACTGCGTAAAAAATCTGGCATGTTGTTCACTGGTGGACGCATCTCCGGGTGTAGCGTAAAAACCTTAAGTTTTGAGCATAAAATCCCTCAATTATAAGCGTAAATACCGAGTCAATTAGAGGTTGATAACTTTAGTAGGTTGTTATTACGATCCTATTTTTATGACAGATCCGAAAAACATGGCAGCCGCATGCATGCATGCGGTTTCTATTTTTATACAGATCCAAAAATTATGGCAAAATCGTGGGAGTTTCCATTGCATGCGCGCAAATTAAGAACAGCATAAATCAAGGAATTGCCTTTCCAATGTGCATGCAGTAAACTGATATACGAACTCTGTGTTAAAGCATAAAATCATACAGTTTTTAGCGTAAATAATACATGTGGTAGGCATAAAACACAATAAACGAAAAGAAAAATGTGCCGGATCGGAGGATGTCATGCGCGATCATCGCTGCGCGCATCTCGCCCCTTCCGTGACGTCGCTCGCTCGAACATCGCGCCTCATGCGTCGCCGTCGCTACTCGCACGTCGACAGGCGTCGCTTGCTCGCCGGCCTTGGAAGTGCCGCCTCCTCGGGGCTTTGGGGACGCCGCCGCTTGCCTGCACAAGGGCCTCGATGCGGATCGAGGAACCTCCGCCACCGCGCGTCGAGGTAATGGAGTTGCGGCCACCGGCCTGGGATCCGCCGCCGCTCGCCCTCTGGATCGGGGGCCGCCACCGCCAGCCAGGGAACCGCCGCCACCGCATGTCGAGGTCGGGGAGCCACGGCCACCGCAGCCACTGGCCGGGGTCCACCGCCGCGTGCGCTATCGGGCAACATCCGTCGCTAATGAATCGAGATGGGGCGTGAAAAACTGAACCCTAGCACTCCGGGTCCTGTTTTATAGACATCCGGATGTGGTCCGGCTCGACCGGATTGCACTGTCTGGCCCGGGCTTCCTTTAGTTATTGGAAGCCCAGGGCTCCTAATATACAATATATATATATATATATATATATATATATATATATATATATATATATATATATATATATATATATATATATGCTGAACCTTTTAGTTCAATAGCGGCCACACAGTCAGAGACTCATCAGATTGATATGGTAGTAGCTAGTGGCTTTGAAAAGTCGCTTCCCATAATCTATACTACTCGGTAGTACGTACAACTACAAACTACGTACGCGCGCAATTCAATAAGGCCATCGTCGGCGTGGTCGTCCCGATCCATCGAACAAGCGAGACCAGCTAGCTCTCTTAGCTTAGTGGCGCGAGTTTTGATTATGTTGCAAATTCTTGCAGTGCTCAGTGGTGAATCAGTAGAGAGACAATGAGAATGAGACAAAATGGCAGGAGAGGTTGTTTATTGCATAGATCTCCATATATATACATGTTACAAGAGTGTATCTGACCCTTAGATTAATAACTGCATAATGGACGGTTGGATGGGCTTTGATCAATATACACATTATTTTGTAACACTCCCCCTTGATCAACCCAAAAACCGTTTGATCATCAGCAATTTGTCTTATCTCCTCAAAAACCCTGTGGGAAAAATAAGGAGTACATAATACCCTTTTGGATAATGAGAATAATCTCACATAGTCTCCAAAAGAAAATATGCTTGTAATCATCATGTATAAAAACCCCTGTGGGGAAAATTAATGATGAAGCATATAGCTTTGTTGATATTACCTCGTTAAAAACTTTGGATGAGAAAACCTTGACAAGGCAAAACTCATACAAAGAAAAGAGTGTAATATGATGGTTCAATACAGGTCATATATCACGGAGAATTACTCCCCCTGAACCTTGCAAGCACTTAAGTCTTCTCATACCAATCCCCTCAACACATTTCTGAAATGTAGAGTATGGTAGAGATTTTGTGAATAGATCTGCAAGATTATCACAAGACTTTGTTTGCAAGATGTTTATATCCCCTTTTTCCTGAAGTTCATAGGGATAAAACAGTTTAGGAGAAATATGCTTATTGATATTACTCTTGATATAACCCGTATCCATCTGAACAACACAAGCTGAATTATCTTCATAGATAATTGTTGGTGAGTCAAGAGAACCAATACCACAAGTTGTGAGTATATGATTCACCATTCTACGAAGCCATACACATTCACGTGATGCTTCAAATAATGCAATTATTTCAGAATGGTTGGTGGACGTGGTCACCAAAGTCTGTTTAGACGATTTCCACGAGATGGCAGTTCCACCTTGTAAGAACACGAATCCTGTTTGCGATCGGCCATTGTGGGGATCAGATAAATAGCCAGCATCTGTATACCCAATTAAACTAGGATCATTACTTCTCTTGTAAAAGAGTCCTAGATCCTTTGTGCCATTTAGGTATCGGAAAATATTCTTAATGCCAACCCAGTGTCTTTTTGTTGGGGCAGAACTGTGCCTTGCTAACAAATTTACTGCAAAAGCAATATCCGGCCGGGTATTATTAGCAAGATACATCAATGCACCAATAGCACTGAGATATGGGAACTCTGGTCCCAATGTCTGTTCTTCATCATCCCGTGGTCTGAATGGATCTTTCTTTAAATTCAAAGATCTGACCACCATAGGAGTCTTTGAAGGATAAGACATATGCATATTGAATTTTTCCAATACCTTTTGGGTATATGTACTTTGATGTACAAGGATTCCAGAAGGTAAATGCTCAAGTTGTAGACCTAAGCAAAATTTGGTTTTACCCAAATCCTTCATCTCAAATTCCGTCGTTAAATGATGACGTGCTTCATCAATATCAAGTTTATTTCCTATGATGTTAAGGTCATCAACATAAACTGATATGATACAAAATCCCACTTTGGATCTTTTGATGAAGACGCACGGGCAATCATCATTTTTCGTGTATCCCTTACGTAAAAGGAATTCACTCAATCGGTTGTACCACATTCTGCCCGATTGTTTTAAGCCATATAATGACTTCTGCAACTTCACGCAATACATGTTGCGCTTTGCCTTTGGATTCGGTACATCTATTCCATCAGGAACTTTCATGTATATATCAGAATCCAGTGACCCATAAAGATATGCGGTCACTACGTCCATTAACTGCATAGATAGACGATTTTGTACTGCCAATGATATTAAATATCGGAATGTTATTGCACTCATGACTGGTGAATAAGTTTCGTTGAAATCAACACTGGGTCTTTGCGTAAACCCTTGTGCTACCAGCCTTGCTTTGTATCTCACTACCTCACCATTTTCATTTCGTTTCCGAATGAAAACCCACTTATATCCCACAGGGAAGATATCACGTGGTGTAGGTATTACAGCAGAGAAAACTTCTCTTTTGTAAAGCGAGGCTAACTCCGCTTCAATTGCTGCCTTCCATTTGATCCAATCCGAGCGCTTACTGCACTCTGCCATGGTCTTAGGATCTAGATCATTTTGAAGGTCCTCAGCAATCTGCTCGGAGAAATATATGTCGACATTTGTAGCTTTTCTGTCATATGTTTCACCGGTCTCAATATAGTTGATGGCAATTTCATCATTCCTTAGAGACTCATCAGAATTTCCCAAATTGATGTGTCTAGGATTTTCCGATGTCCCAGCCTCGGTTATGTGCACATCCGAGCTGGGTTGTGGATCATCACAATCCACATGATACATTGTATCATTTTGGTGTCCTTTTGCATTCACTATTGTTCTTTGCTTCTTAGCAACAGAACTGCGCTTATTCACCATACTTCTCCTCTCTAGGAGTTGAGTGGCCTTATTCGGTACTTCCACTCTTTCTGGTGCATTCCTAGCAGGAATGAATGATTTAGTGACACCTTTGTAATTAGTGAATGCATCTGGCAGTTCATTTGCAAGTCTTTGCAAATGTATAATTTTCTGAACTTGTAGTTCAGTTTCTGAAGTACGTGGATCATAACCTGGAACACATTGAGTATTCCAATTTATTTCCTGGCATTCTTTTTGGTACTTGAATTCTCCCCCTAATGCCGGGAAATGTTCCTCATCAAAGATAGAGTCAGCAAAACGGGCTGTAAATAGATCCCCTGTTAAGGGTTCTAAATACTTAATGATCGACGGAGAATGGAATCCCACATAGATCCCCACTTTCCTGTGTGGGCCCATAGCTGTTCTCTGAGGTGGTGAGATTGGAATGTATACACAACATCCAAATTTGCGCAAATGGGAAATACTTGGAGGATTTCCACGTACCATTTGTATTGGGGATGTTGAATGGTATGCAGTTGGTCGTAATTGTATAAGGTCAGCAGCGTGCAGGACTGCATGACCCCAACACGACGAAGGCAATTTGCAATTCAACAATAATGGCCTTGCTATGAGTTTAATCCTCTTGATTAGTGACTCAGCCAAACCATTCTGGGTGTGGACATACGGTACCGAGTGCTGTACTTGAATCCCCAGCGCCATACAATAATCATTGAATGCCTGAGATTTGAATTCAGCAGCATTGTCCATTCGGATTGAACTAATCCGATGTTCAGGAAAATTTGCCTTTAACTTGATAATTTGAGACATTATCTTGGCAAATGCATGGTTGCGTGTTGATAGTAAACACACATGTGACCATCTTGTAGATGCGTCAATCAGTACCATGAAATACCTGAACGGCCCAGAAGTTGGCATAATTGGCCCACAAATATCTCCTTGAATCCTTTCAAGGAATTTAAGCGGTTCAGCTTTAATTTTGAGATATGATGGTCTCAAAATAAGTTTCCCAGTTGCACATGTGGTGCAAACAAAATCCTTAGATTTGGGAAAACTTGTTGTAGGCAAATTATGACCAATTGAATTGCCTGTAATTTTCCTCATCATCCCTATGCCAGGATGACCAAGTCGATCATGCCAAATCTGGAATGCATCAACATCTTGGAAAATTACCTTATATGCAACATGTGCATTGCTCTTAATATATGTATAGTACAACCCTGACGTGAGTGATGGAATTTTCTCGCATATGCGTTTGCCATATTTATTCGGCTTTGTCAAGAAGAGAAACTCTTCTTGATTTTCATCATGGGTTTCAATATGAAATCCATTTTGCCGGATATCTCTAAAACTTAGGAGGGTACGTGTGGAATTAGGATACAATAATGCATCCTCGATCACAATTTCAGTACCCATGGGGAGGGTAATAGTTGCTCGACCAGAGCCAACTATCACAGCATCGCGTCCGGCGATGGTCAAAACTTTCCCATCTCTTTTCTTAAGAGTCTGAAAGTATTTGATCTCCCTAAGTATAGAGTTTGTGGTACAACTGTCCACAAGGCATAATTCCTCTTCCGTCAAGTTGTCATCATTATGCATCTATACATAAAGAAAATTCTGAATAAGAATTTTATGATGCAACTTAGTACTATACAGAACATGATATCACAATGTCGAAACCATATTACAATAATGGTATGGCGACTCAACCAATGAGTTCGCACTACTCACAGGACCCAACACTGGTCTGTAGAGTATGTTACATCTCAGAACATGAGATTGTATATCTCTACTTATTACAACAACATTATAAAGACAGTATAGAACAACCACACAAGCCACAGTGATCATGATCAAATCTCCAAGCATGAGGGATTTATGCCAAATCTCCAAATGGATCCTTTGACATATACTCAATGATCATATCATCAGATTCATCTTCTTGCAGAAGTGGAGGCTTGTTGTCAACCACATTGACGTGCTCTTTAACAAGAGTGTTCTTCAGATCACCAGAAGCCAGTGAAGAACTTCCAACCTCAATTGGTGCTTCAGTAGAATTGAAATGAGCCTCAAAAGCAGGCTTATCGGACTTTGGCTTCTTTAGGGATTGTTGATACAAAAGAACAAGGTGCTTAGGGCAAGTGCAATCACTAGCAAAATGGCCCTCAGTACCACATTTAAGGCAAGCTCTGTTGCCCTTAGATGGTAGAGGCTTGCCATTTCCTTTTCCTTTACCTTTCTTGTGGAATTTGTTCTTATTGAATTTGCGAGGTCCAGAAGGATTCTTGAAGTTTTTCTTGAATCCTTTCTTATTCCCAGTCTTATGCACATTGAAATGTACCTCAGGCAGAGGGGCAGACCCAGGAGGGCGCTGCTGAGCATTCTTTAGAAGAAGCTCATGATGTTTTTCTGCTTGGGTCAATGTGTGCATAAGTTGAGAATATTTCTGGAAATTGCTAGAGCGATACTGCTGATGCAATATCCTGTCCTCTGGAAGCATGGTAGATAGAGTCTTCTCTATTTTGTCTGCTTCAGTGGGCTCTTTCTCGCAAAACTTCAATTTAGAACAAATGCTATGAAGAGCATGGTTATATTCTGCAACAGATTTAAAATCTTGCAGTCGAAGGTGGTTCCACTCATGGTTGGCTGACGGCCATATGAGCTCCTTCTGCTGTTCATAGCGCTCTTTGAGAGCTTTCCACAAGTTGTGAGGGCATCTCTCCATAAGGTACTCTTGCTTAAGGTCCTTATGGATATAAAGCCTCAAAAGGAAAAGTGTTGTGTTCTTTTTAACCTCATTCACTGGATCAGTACCAGTGATGGGTGCTGCAATGGCATCAATGATCCCACGAGAAGCAAAAGTTATTTCAATATCTGAAGCCCAAGTTGGGTAGTTATGCCCATCAAGGGCGAGTTCCTCGAACTCTTTGGTTGACATGTTCCTACAGTCATTACCATGGACATCCATTAATTTACGCATAAATTAATAGTCACAATGGTGATGTTGTAAGCTCCTTATGCAAAAATTACATATGTAACGAGTTTCTTGAAGGTTCCAAACCTTCCCATTGAATAAATACTTTGAATTTTAGTAAGCATAGTATAGATAATCCTCAAATTAATGAGGTAGATCTAGTAGTGGGCAAGAAACTTGCTGCCTAAAAGCACGGTCTCTGGGCAGATAAGTTCATGAATGAACAAATCGCAGCCAATGCTTAGGACTCCACTACCCATGCTCTACTAATTATCAAAGTAAAATTTCAATAACTCTTACATGTGATATGAGTTTCCTGAAGGTTCCAAACCTTCCAATTGAATAAGTACTTTGAATACTAGTGAGCATTGTATAGATAATCCTCAAATTAATGAGGTAGATCTCCTAGTAGTGGGCAAGAAACTTGCTGCCTAAAAGCACGGTCTCTGGGCAGATAAGTTCATAAATGAACAAATCGCAGCCAATGCTTAGGTCTCCACTACCTATGCTCTACTAATTATCAAAGTAAAATTCAATAACTCAATATCCTGTTATTTTGGATAGCACGTATAGGTAGTCATCCCGAGAGATGTAGACCTCATAGAGATAGGCATTCCAAATGCTGCCACAAGCACGGTCTCTGGGCTACTAAATTCTATAAAAGAATTTAGTGCAGCCAATGCTTAGGACTCTATCTCCCTATGCTCTTGATCCAAAATAATGTAATTTCATTTTGCATGAGTTTTATTAAGTCTGAACTTAATAAATGCTATATTTATATGCAAACATAAATGAATGCGTAAATAATAGCAAGTAGAGATATGTGAATTATTAATGTAAAACAAACAATAATTCACGAACTAAAATCTGCTATATGTACAATAAAACAGATATGTCTTTACAATATATGCAGTCTAAATTACGAATTTAGACGCCTAAGATAACTTTGAACTGAAAATGCATATAAAACAGAGTCTTATACAGAATTCAGAACTTAAAAATGGTAAAAACAGGCTATATTAGGCCTCTGAAAGTAGTCCAGGCGGCCTGCCAGGCGAGCCAGGCAGCGGCCAGAAGGCCTGCACGCCGGCCCAGCCTAGCTGGCCTGCCCAGGCGGCCCAACAGAGGCCCAAAAACCTATTTTATATTGGGGCGGCTAGGGTTTCCAACCCTAACCGCCCCCTGTAGCCGCCGCCGCTAGGTTCTTTCCCAGCCGCCGCCAGGAAGTCCCTGGCTCCCTGCCGCCGCCAGCAGGAGCCGCGTGCGCCCGCGCCAATGGCCTCTGGGAGGCCACGCCGAGCGCCTGCGGGGGCGGGCCACGCCGAGCGCCCGCCTGTAGGCCGCGCCGAGCGCGCCACTGGCTGGCCGCTCCGAGCGCCGGGCATGCCGGGCCGGCGTCTGGCCGGAGCCGAGGTGGGCCACGCCGCCGCTGCCGAGGGCCCGCGCCCATGGCCGGGTCGCGTCGGCCGGGGCCTTCCCCATGCCCGCGCCTGGTGCCGAGGCGGGAGCCGCCGCGCGCCTGGCTGCTGGCCACGCCGGTGGCCGCGCGCCCTGGCTGCTGGCCGCACCGGTGGCCGCGTGCCCTGGCAGTGGGCCGCGCCGGTGCCTTTGGGAGCCGCACCGAGCGCCGGCCTGCTCCGCAGAGCATGCCCGTGCCGGGGCTTGCCGCGCCTCGGCGCAGTGCAGCGCCCACGCCGAGGCATGCCGCGCTGCTCCCCTCCCCCTCCCCCCAAACGGCCGACGCGGCGGCCGAATCGAGGGCCATTAGGCCCTCCCGTTGGAGGAGGAAGACGAGGCCATCCCATTTGGGCGATGGCCAGTGAAGATGACGCGTCCGCGTGGAGCATCGACGGCGCGCGGGGGTTGTCCACGACGTGCAGCGATCGTACCGACGACCACAGGCACTGGTGGAGATGGCGAACGACGAGCAACTGCCGCTGCAGTGGGCGGAGGCGGTGGTGGTGCCGCCAAGTCGACATCCATGGGGGCCGATGCAGACGATCCCGCGTCAAACACCGGCGCCGGTGGCGACGGGGATGTAGTGGGGAGTCCACACTCCACCACCGGCAGCGGAACCACCGCTGTCCATCCATGGAGAACGCAGTAGTGCACATTTTGCACTTGCACACGGCGTGCAGGGATCGCATGCACCGGTGGAAGCGCTGCGGCTTGACCAGCGGCGTACGCCTCCAACATCGAATCATCAAGAATGTGCAGAACTTCGCGCATACGGCGTATGCGCATGGAAACGGTATGCTCCATACCTTTCTGTTGATGTGTAGATCGATCTTGCTGTTCTTCTTCTTCTCTGATTTTCCCTTGAGGCAGTGCTGATAACGTGTTGCAAATTCTTGCAGTGCTCAGTGGTGAATCAGTAGAGAGACAATGAGAATGAGACAAAATGGCAGGAGAGATTGTTTATTGCATAGATCTCCATATATATACATGTACTGCATAATGGACGGTTGGATGGGCTTTGATCAATATACACATTATTTTGTAACAGATTATTAATTAGTGACGTCCCGTTGGTCTTAGTTAAGAAAAAGGTGACACAGACAATGAAAGAGGTTAATAAGTACTTATACGATCTGCCTTCTCCATGACAAATTAAAGACGGCTATCACTAGTTGTTTTATAGCTACCTAGCTACCTAGCTACTTAGCTAGGGCACTCTTTCTTTCCATGGCTAAGCTGCCTAAGCATCTAGCTAGGTACCACACCACGAAAGCTTAAGTAGCCATCAACGTAACTGATGCTTCTAGTACCCTAAACTAACCCTTTTAAGATAGGGTGTGTTTGGAAAGGATAGACGACCTCGCGTCGTGGGCTTTCTCCTTTTGTCACCGAGAAAAGCTTTATTAAATGGCTTGTCAAACTAAACCGTTCAGTAAGACTACTGCTAAGCTAAACCCTGAAACGCCAAAATGTCTTGAACTCTGAAAACGGAGAGAGAGAGAGAGAGTATTAAACAACTCTGAAACCTCGGTAAACGTTCGCCGGGCCATCCGTCTGTTTCTAAGTCGGGGTCGTCGTTCGTCCTCTTCGTTCGTCTGCACTCTGCTGCCCACGATGGATTGGAACCATTTTACACCACAGAGACGACTTGACTTCTTCCATTCGGTTCTCACACTGCTGGCGAAACAGATGAAACGACTGGGGTAGCTAGTACGTACGTACGTACGTGTGTATGATGCTGCAAATCATCGCAGTGCAGACAAATACGGCCTTATTAGGTACGTCGAGTGTTTTGTGACTGGTGGCCCATGCATAGACGACGACGCTGCCTGTCCGTGCCCCCATATATATATGAATCGTCCGTGCGCAGCTAAGACTGACTGCAACGCTTGCCTCTTCACCTCCCCTACGCCAACACTGTTCACCGTATAGGGGCTACAGTTCCCCCCTACCTCGCGCAGCGGTGAGCGCTCGCCTCTCCCCTTCCTCGCGACACTCTTCTCTCTCACGCCAGATGCAGCGGTTCACTGTAGCCGCCCCCTCGGCTTCTTCGCGCGGAAGGAGCCGCCCGCGCCAGACACCGGAAAGTTCTCGCTCCACCTCGCTCCGTCTCCACCCGTCCACGGAAGGGCGATTTTTGGAGGCGACGCGGCGGCGGATCTCCCGTCGGGCGGTGGACTCGGCACCGGCCGCGCTCGGGTGCGCAGAAGACGAAGTCGACGTCGTGAGCACGCACTGCCGTTCGCGAGCGAAGACGAAGAGGGGTCACATCCGCTTCCGCCGAGGTTCGTCGCGTCCGATTCGTTGGCTTCCGTCTCAGACCCTCATCGGCGCCATCAGATCCAGACGCATCCCCTTCGATTCGACTTGGTGGGCACTAAATCTCCCGTGCTTAAGGTAATTTGCTTTACAAATCCACGGCAAATCATTGTTTATGTTCCGATAGATATACAACTGAAGTCGTATTGTGCTTCATTCGCCGTCTTGCGGCCCAGATCCATACCTACTAGAGGTATAGGTTCTTGTTCCGCTTCAAACGAAAAGTTCAGTGACGACAAATTAACATTACCACTGCTGCGGTGTTACAAATTCCTATTTTTTGTTGCCAAGCCCATAGGATTTAGCACAAGCACAGAAGTGTTGTAGGTATGAAGTTAGGTAGTTTTTCATCCGGTGATTTATGGCCCTGGTATACCATACCTTATGTTCCATGCCATCCAGTGCTGTTGATTCGACTGTCCTTCATGTATTTCAACTCAGACATTGTTTTTGTGCCTTTTATGTGCAATGTTACCCTTTGGCACTATATGAGTATCCACCAATATAACCGACAATACTAAATCACTTGTTTGCTGTGCCAGGATATGTAATGTTTCAGACTTAAACTTGTCTTCCTCTACGGACATTACCTCTACCATTTCTCTCTGCACTTACATGTTTCCTTTATATTACTGTGGCAATTATTTTCGTAAGCTTGAAATGTGTATAAAATGTTCTTGGCAGGTTCATTCCCATGTACCTGCCAACAAATATTTTACTGATAAGTAGAACTGCCAAGTTTGCATCTGTCTGTTTTTTTTATGATTCGAAGTGTACATGTGTTACCTCATCTTCAGTTTACTCAATATCCTATGTTGCATTTGGACATGTTCATGTTTTTCATATGGGTAACTATACAATTTATCTGTTACATTTGATCATCAATATGATAGATCTTAGGAAAGTGATTGTACATATCAGTTTTGAATTTCGAATCTGTAGTTTCTACATCCCTTATATTTGGTACATGTTTGTAATGTTATTGCATGTTTTTATGACACCATTGTGGTTCAAACAAAATTTGTATGTAAATTTATATGCAAACTTTTGTCATTACAAGAATGCATATGCTTTTAAAGGGTTTGCACATGTTACTTCATAAATTAAATGTTTGCAGCCCATTTGGTAATGGCATCCTCCCAAGAAGATAAGATGAAGGCTTTGATGAAAGTCCTTATCGACTGTACAGAGGATGCCACAAAATCCCTGGGGGGTTTAGTTGATCATGCATTAGACCACATGCATGATGAAGAAATCCTAGCTAGGACATTGTTTGCTATCAAAGATAAACTACAGTTGCTTCAGCAGGATGCCTTAGAGGCAAAAGTCCAAGCCTTTCCAGAAGTAGCTAAGTACGAGTGGGATGACATCAGTGTTGATCCTCCCTCTCCGTCACCCCCTCCAACAGTTACTGATCCTTCTGTTGACGAAGAGGAGTTCTACTGCCCCGACGTGAGTGACGAATGGTATTTCAGTGATTCAGATAGGTCTACCCGTAATAGCTACTGGAATATGTTTTAGGGTTATGTTGACAGTGAAAGGTACATGACATCCTTTTGAACACCCATATGTCATGTATGTCTAAGCAGTACACTGTCCGAAGTACTTAGTTCCATGTAAGGAATAATTGTAGTCTGTGAACTATGCTCAGTACCAAGTCTCATGTGTTTGGTTTAGTACTGTAACCGTTAATGCGAACCTTTTATTATATTTGATTTCGAAATCATTAGTTCAAATGCTTATGCTGAAATGTAACTCTTATTACCATCTGACTTAATCTGTCCCCTGTCCACCCTTACTAGAATGGACCCATCCAACAATGCGACTTCTTCTCAGCCCATGTCAAATACTTCTATTGGCCAGCAGTTTGTTCCTCCACCCCCTATGTGGCCCACGGCTTACATGCAGCAGAGTGCTATGGATTGTAACCTCGTGGGAAACCTGAATTTTCCAAACCCTGCTCAAGGTCCGACAATAATGTGGGCACCCATGCATACAGGGAATACTTCTTCCCAATCATCCATGATTCCGGCCTCTCAATCAGCTATGTACTGGAATCATTACTTGAATTTTGTCAGGAATCCTCTTGGGCCACCTGAAGTTAACCCATTTCCTGATTGCATTCCACCATCCAATACCAGTACACCATTGCAGGGTTCCAATACTATACCTTCCATACCTGTGAATTTGGACTCAGATGCAGAACATAGTGTTCAAGACATCAATAGTCCTGAAAAGAATGCACCTCCTATACAAAAACCCAAAAAGGCTAAGGAACAAAACTTTACTGGCCCTGAAGATCTTCTACTTTGCACAACCTGGTTGCAAATTAGCAGTGACCCTGTTGTGCACACTGGGCAACGTAGGGAGGGCCTTTGGGCTAGAATTGAAAAAAGATACAACGAACAGAGGGGGAACTTTCCTTGTCGAGTGAACAGAGCGCTTAGCAGCAGATGGGACAAGATAAGAGCAGATGTAAGTAAGTTTGCTGGGTACTATGCAAGAGTTCTTAGAGAGAAACAAAGTGGGTTAACTGATGACGACAAGGTAACCCAAATTATCCCGACTTTAAATCATTTACAAATGAATCTATATACATGTTAACACGTTTGTAAAATGAAACCTTAATTTGTACAGACTTCGAAAGCGGCAACATTATTTGCACACGAGGAGAACAAAAATTTCCAGTACATGCATTGCTGGCACCAACTAAAGGGAGAACCGAAATGGGAGAGCATTTGTAGTGGACAATCGTTCCGCGGATTGAGTGCAAATCCAGTTGGGTCCACAGGTACTCCGTCTGGTCCGACAACTGAAAATGATAGTTCATCAGCAGGGTTGACAGGAAAACGGCCGCGTGGTCGTGATTTCAGTAAATCAGAGAGAAACAAACCTGCATCATCTTCATCTCCAGAGTACCTCAGCCGTTTGCAAGAAATAACTGAAAAACAAATTCAGAGGTCCATAGAAAAGGGTGCAAAAAAAGAGAAGTGCACAGAAGAAGACAGGGAAATGGAGAAAAAGCGGTTAGAATTGGAAGCCGAAAAGGTCATCATACGAAAAAGGGAATTGAAACTTCAAGAACTAGAATCTGCTGAAAAAAGATTACAAAGGCTGGAGGCAACGAAGGAAGAAGATGTCCAACCCCAAGTTTGGATTATGATGCAAAAACAAAAACAGAAGTTGCAAGAATTCATATTTGGTTACGAGTGAAAGATATATTCGGTTACTAGTTACTTGAGCTTGTTTCACCGAACCTGTTTGTATTATTTGGTTATGTGACAACGTTACATTTGTTTGGCAGACCATTATATTATTTGTTCGAACCATAAGTCGTGAAGGACAGTCGTGCAGTTGTGTTTGTTCTAAGGTGTTGTAATCGACAATAATTATTTCCAGTTGCTGTGAACAAGTTTGCTTTAATTTTCATATATTGGCTGCGTGTTGAGCTTGGAATCGCTTGTGATGTGTACAAATCGTTACAAGTGTTCAGGTTATTGTGTTGCACGAACAAGTACAGAAGTTGCAATGACGAACTTCTTTATTTCAGAATCGATACGTACGACTTGCGAATGGAAATTACACATAGTAGAGTCAAGTTTCAATAAACTTTAGCATACGACTGGTGAAGTTTACATGCTTCCACGCCGAGCCCACAAATGCTCGACAAGATCATTTTGGAGGGAGCATGATCGTTCTTGGCGACGAAGATCGAAGTGGTTAATCACCCATTCGGCCCTTCCTTCAGCAATTAGTTGTGGTGCTTGGCTGGTTGAAGTGTTATCTCCAAAATCAGTATTAGCTGCAAACGGCCCTTCGTCTTCAACAATCATGTTGTGCATTATGATGCAAGCTGTTATAATTTCAGTTAAACGATTTCGATCCCAACCATATGCTGGACCTCGTAGCACCGCCCACCTAGCTTGAAGAACTCCAAATGCACGCTCAATATCCTTTCGACAACTTTCCTGCATTTGTGTGAAATACACTTTCTTTTGCTCATATGGGTGCCTTATAGCTTTTACGAATGTTGGCCAGTTCGGGTAAATACCATCAGCAAGGTAATATCCGAAGTTATATGCATTACCATTTATTGTGTAATGCACAGGTGGCATTCAGCCAGATGTCATGGGGTCGAAAACTGGTGATCGGTGGAGCACGTTCACGTCGTTGTTTGTCCCGGGCATGCCAAAGAAAGCATGCCAAATCCAAAGGTCATAGGTTGCCACAGCTTCTAGGATCATAGATGCTCGTCCATTTCTGCCACAAAACTGACCACGCCATGCGGTAGGACAGTTCCGCCACTCCCAATGCATGCAATCTATAGAACTCAACATCCCTGGGAAACCTCTTGATTCGCTATGGTGCATGATGCGTGTTATGTCAGCTTCGTTAGGAGTTCGTAAATACCACCCACTAAAGTATGCAATGATACCTCGACAGAAATGATGAAGGCATTCCCTAGCTGTCGACTCCCCTATTTGAATGTACTCGTCTACAGCATCTGAAGGTAACCCATATGCTAGTACCCGCATTGCCGCACATACTTTTTGTAGTGGACCTAGACCAGGCATACCAGTTGCGTCTACCCGTTGTGTAAAGTACGAATCATGTTGTTGAAGACCTTGCAAGATTCTCAGGAAAAGAGGCCTACTCATGCGGAACCTAAGTTTATAATAAAGAATATTTGTAATGAAATTGCAAATATTAAACCGTATTCGAATAATAAGTAGTGGGTACCTTCTACGAAAGACGTGGGGTGGATACACAGGGTTCTCGGCGAAGTAGTGATGATGGATAAGATTTTCTCCACGACAATGATCTCTATGAATAACCCGCCGAGGCAAACGGGACCGTCGTTGGAGGTGGCGTCTGGCCTCTATGTTGAGGACAAGAAGATTGACAAGCATAAGTGTTTCGTCCTCACTATCACTCGAGTAAGAGTCTTCATCGCTATGGCTGTGAGACATACTGTGAAATGTTTGAATTGTTGATGTAGTGAAGTTTGTTGTTGCATTTGTGAATAGATGGATTGCATATATATAGGGGAGAGGAATGCGGCTTCAGGTGCAAGCTAGTGGCTTGCGACGAAAGCCGCACATGGCTTTCGTTGCAAGACAAGTGTTGCTTGCCGCATAAGACTAGTGCATGTTGGTTTGCACGAAATTTGATTTCGTATCCCAGGACGGATCAAACGTCATCACGAAAATATGCAAATTCGAATGTATTGTAAAATAATAGTTGTTATATATTTTTTGTGGAAGTAATTGTAAAGTAATTATTTTTTATAAATTTGATTTTTGAATACATGCGTAACAAGTCGGACGTGTGCAAAATAATGAAAGAAAATCAAAATTGAAGTTGGTTAAAGTTAGTTATATGGAAATGGTTTTTTAATGAGTAGAGGGATATATAGGGGAAAGTATAGAGGGAACGGTTGCGGGACGAGTGAATATAGGGGATGGAATCTTGCTGACGTGGCTGCATAGTAACATTTAGGGGGAAAAATTTAGGGGGAACGGTTGCGGACAGTCTAAGGCTGGCCGCAGCGCTCGCCGCGCGCGCCCCCTCCCCTTGAATGGCGGCTACAGGGGCGCCCCTGCGCCCGCAGCGCGGCCCCCTGCGAGCGCCCCCACGCGGCGGACGTGAACAGCAGTCCCCTGGCTGCAGCGCGACGCTCTCTCTCCCCCTTGCACTGTTCGTGTGGGCCCGGTTTGAATTAATAGTAGTAGAAAAATTGATAGTAGGTAAAAAGTAGGTATAGAAAATAATATTTTATATTGTAGTGGGGTATAGGGGGAGTATTTAGGGGGAACCGCTGCGGGAGATGAAAAAGTAGGGGATAAACTATTGATGATGTGACCCAGAAAAGTGATATAGGGGGAAAAATTTAGAGGGAACCGCTGCGGATAGCCTAAATGGCTAGGAAGAAAAGGGAGTGCCACTGCCAGCTCGCTCGATCCATCCCAAGTGGTACGTAGGTACGTACTGTACGTTCCTATGCTTGATTGTCTTGTCACGATTGAAACGAGGCTGAAAACGTGGTACGACTCTACTGTATAGCGGTAGTAGCTAGGTACTCGTCATAGGAATTTGGACACTGTATTTTAGGAGAGAAGATGCGGCTGTCGACCATTTGGTCAACACGTGTGAAAACAGGACAGAAGAGTTACTACTATAGCTAAAGACTCGGAACTTGGACCTCACCTCATGTAGTAGCAGTAGCTTAGCTTAGCTCCTCGTAGCTAGGTGCATCGGGCAGCTGAGCTGATGATATGAATAATCTTCATTAGGTAGGAGGAGTAGTATATGCAAAAGAAGGAAGCCCCGCGAATATCTTTGCTTTGCTTTCCTTTGCTTTGCTTTTGCTAGAGGGACCACGTCGTCATGAACACAAAGGTGGAAGTAGTAATACATTGCCTCGCCTTTTCTCGTGTGTGGTTTGTAAACAAAAGCCCGCAGATACTCACAACTAGGAATAAGATAAGAGCTTTGTTGTTTGAGTTCCACGAAAGCCTATTCGCCCTGCCTTATAACGTATTTTAAGGGACGTTGGGTGTGTACTTTTTATTTACCGATGAAAAGCTGAACAAATACGTGTCGCGGCGAATCTTAGAAAAACTATTATATATATATATATATGTTTGCTATATATGCGTGGTACCATTGCCTTCCACGTCTTGCCAGCCACCGTTCCCGACAGTTTCTTGATCTACTCAAAATTGTTTAATCCGTATAGAACCACATGCTCGAGTGCTTAATTCATAGAACCGAACAGTATCACACACCGAAGGGGGGGGGGCATGTACACTAGCTCCATACATTTCAAGGTCAGGGTGCGCGCTTTTGGGAGTGCGCAGGGAGCAATACTGCGTGCGTTGGCAGCATGATGGCGCTTTGGCTGTGATTGGTGAACATGACCGTGTCAGCTGGGACGAGGCAGGGTAGCATAGCGCCACACAGCTGCAGCACAGCACGGAACACAAGCAGGGATGGAAAAAGGAAAGGAAAGGAAAGAAGCAGGAAAGGCTGCCCCGTCCCCTGCGCCTGCCTAGCCTAACCCTAACCTCCTCCCCCCCCCCCCCCCCAGCCCCCCTTTTCCCTTGTTTGCCCTCCATCCATCTTCTTTCCCAACTTTTGTTCCCTCCCCCTTGCCTCCACCTCCCGCTGCAAAAGTTGAAGGGAGGAGCCCTGCACTTGAGTCCTATTCCTACAAAGGTTCCGTCCCTGACCTTCCTTTACTTGCTTGCTTGCAAAGTTGCAACCCAGTCCCAGCCCTGCAAGAAACTCCTAGTCCTAGGCTGCTGAGGGAGCAAAGCAACGGAAACGAAAGGCAGCACCCCACCGAAGAGGTGCCTCAGCCGATCCGTCCTCTCCCTCCGCTTGCTAGCTGCTTCGTCGCCGACGACGAGAGTGGTAGCTGCTGCTTCTCCTTCGGCCTTCCTTTTCTATCCCCCCCTCTGCCCTGTCTGAATCTTTTGCCACGCCCACGTCCATCCATTCCATCTGCTTGCTATCTCTCCGAGTTCCTTGTCCCTCCGCCCTACCATCCCCGACCAGGCATCACGCGCGCACACCGTATGTTTACTGCCATCGCTAGGTACAACAACGGAGTCGAGTGAGCAGTGGACAGCAGCTCGCCTCCCGGCAATTATTGTCAGTAAATTGTCCCCCACCTCCGCCATCGTCCTCTTCCTGTGCTGTCTCCAACCACCACTTACCCTGCTGCCTTCTCTTCCTCTTCCTTCGCCGCCCGCCTTTTCTCGGACCCGACTGTAACGCACCCACTGGGTCAGTCCGCTAAAGCCCACCATCGCCAGCGTCGGGCGTTCATGCGCTCGCGCTGCAGCCTATTCAGACGGGCACCTCGCTCTCAAAACCTAGGCTAAGAGAGGAGGGAGGCCCGCCCTTATAAGTGCAACACGGCCCCCTTGGCTAGGCGAGGTGGTACTAACCCAGGGCATGCATACCGGCCCCTTACATCCCACCCCCTAAGAGGCCCAAAGCTCTCCCAGGCAGCAGCGGCAATGTGGGCTCTGATACCATTTGTAACGCATCCACTGGGTCAGTCCGCCAAAGCCCACCATCGCCAGCGTCGGGCGTTCATGCGCTCGCGCGCAGCCTATTCAGACGGGCACCTCGCTTTCAAAACCTAGGCTGAGAGAGGAGGGAGGCCCGCCCTTATAAATGCAACACGGCCCCCTTGGCTAGGCGAGGTGGTACTAACCCAGGGCATGCATACCGGCACCTTACACCGACCCGCGGGGTTGGTCCTTGCTTCCTGTATCCATCCATCCATCCGTGTCCTCCACTCCTCCGCCCGTTATAAAGCTCAAGCCACCGCTCGCTGCAGCCGCCCGGCCGCGCCTGGCCTAGCAGCTCTGCTCACTGTGTGAGCATCCACGTTGCCTCCCCCCAACCCCCCTAGCGTCTGCTGCTCTTGGATTCTTAATTGCATTCTGCCGCTGTGATAGTGTGATCTCTCTGTCTCCCGTCCTCCAAACCGTTTGCTTGCAATCAACCTCGCTTTTGGGGGGTCTCTGCTTGCTTGTGTACTCTCCGCCTCTTTCCGGCCCGTCCGCTCTGGGCACGCAGCTGGTGTCTGTCTCCGACGGCCTGCTTCTGCGCACGCAGCAGCGGAGCGGAAACGCGCTCCCAAAATCCACCGTTTGGAGCAGGCCAGCCGACAGCCGCCACCAGCGCCGACGACTGCAAGCGAGGTGCCTTCCTGCCTGACTTGAGCCCCGACCCCGACTCCGAGGAGAGGGCTGCTCTGCCTCTGCTACGCCCAGCAAGGATCCCGAGAACAAGCAAGCAGCAACGCACACGCGCGTGCCATTGCGACGGGCTGTGTAGCCATGGACTGGGACGCCAAGATGCTCCCTGCCTGGGACCTGGGCACGGTGGTCGTGCCCATCGGGGGCGGCGGCGGCGCGCTGGACCTGAAGCTGGGCGCGCCGACGAGCTCGAGGGCGGTGGTGGCCACGGCCGCGCCCACGCTGCCGTCGGCGAACCCTCCGCCTCCTCCGTCGTCGTCCGCGCCGCCGAAGCGGCCGCGCCCGGGCCACGCGCAGCAGGCGGCGCCGGCGTGCTCCGTGCAGGGCTGCGACGCCGACCTGTCCCAGTGCCGCGACTACCACCGCCGCCACAAGGTCTGCGTGGCGCACTCCAAGGCGCCCTTCGTCACCGTCGCCGGCCAGCAGCAGCGCTTCTGCCAGCAGTGCAGCAGGTGTGTGCGTATCCCCTCCCTCCCTCCCTCATCATGTCGTATCGTGTCGGGCTGCCGGCTGGACGGACGCCTCTCCGCGCCCATGGGGGTCGGGACGCCCGTCGCCATGCGTGTTTTCTTCCTGGCTGCAAGCATTCGTTACGTTCCCGTCTCGGTTGCACCCGCGTCGGGGTGAATCTCGTCGAGAATTAGAATTACCGCTACCTCCAACAGTACCAACTACCAAGCAGCAGACCCTGCTTGCTTTTTTGCTTAGGCGACCGAGAACTCGCTGTCAGCTGCACTGCATCAGCTCCTACTGCCGCCTTAACTAATTTGACGTCCTAATTAACCTTTGGCGCTTGCAACTGACCAACGTGCGGTGTCCATCTCTTGCTCGGCCAAACGTACGTACACGGGAATCTGATTTGCTATAAACACTGCAAACCGCCGACCAAAGATCCAGTTTTTATGCCAGTAAAAAAGAAGTCAGCACGGAACTAGTGTACATGCCGACCAAGACGGCAGGTCTCACTCACTCACCCGGACAACAAGTTGCCCTTCTCCAGCTCTGTTCTCTCCGATGTCCGCGTGTGTCCCTGCCGTCGCTGTGGACTGCGTGGTTTGCCCATGCTTTCCACATTCCTTCCATATGCTTGTCAACTCCGACTCTCCAGGGCCTCAATCGAATGCATATCGTGTTCTAGAAGACGAGGATTCAATTGATGAGTAGGAGAGGTGTGGATCTCTTCAACGCTTCAACAATTGTGACTATTGGGAATGGGAAGATAGCAGATTTTTGGGGTTCCAGTTGGATTGAAGGGCAGGCTCCAAAGAATATGGCACCAAATCTATACAAGAAAGCAAGAAGGAAAAACATCACGGTGTTCAAGGCTCTTCGAAATAATTATTGGATACAGTTCTGTGCGCCGTTCACTCGGGAGGAGGAAGTGAGAGAATTCGTCTCACTTTGGCATTCAATCAGCAGTGCTCACGGCCTCAATGATCTCGATGACACCATCTCTTGGAGATGGTCGGCAGATGGGAAATACAGTTCAAGTAGTGCTTACAAAATTCAGTTCTCAACAAACTTCTGTAAAATTAATTTCAATCCCATTTGGAAAGCAAAAATAGAACCTAAGTGTCGTTTCTTTGTTTGGACTTTGTTGCACAACAAAATCTTAACTGCTGACAATTTGCAAAAAAGGGGATGGCCCTGCAATCTTAATTGTTCTCTTTGTACCATGTCTTTGGAGACAGTGTCGCATCTTTGTAAGGATTGCCCTTTCGCTGTGGAAGTGTGGAGCATGATTTTGTCTTGGGCTAATCTCCGGTTCCTTGTCGGTATTTCAATGACGGGAACACTTAGCGAATGGTGGTTCAGGCTGAGGTTGCTCTGTAGCAAACATTCAAGAAAAAGTTTCGATGGCCTTCTATTTCTTTTCTGGTGGTGCTTATGGTTGGAGAGAAACAACAGAATTTTCAAAAGTCAACAGAGAACGCCAGAACAAGTGGTGCAGATTGTGAAAGATCTTGTGGGTAGAGGTCTGGCCTGCTAGTTGTGTCTGTAGTTGTTGCAGTGGTGCTAGCTAGGTTCTGCTTGTCTAGTGGTTTTGGTGTTGGCGCCATTTTTGGGGCCAGTCCTTGTACAGTGTTTTCTCCTTTTATCTAATATATTGGAAGGCAATTCTTTTGTCTTTTCCCTTTCAAAAAAAAAAAAGGAGAGGTGTATGTAGCTGCCTTCCCTTGTCCTTGTCTTCATTCAGATAATCAGATTCCAGGTTCATCAGTCCGGTTACAAAATATCCGAGAGAGCGAGAGGCGAAGGTGTTTATTTTCAGTTTCAGAAGGGGAAAAAAAAAAGTCTTCTTGATGTCAACAGCGGCACGTTCCAAGTGACATGAGGTTGAACTAGTGGACTGTATGCGTGTAGCTGATGCCATGAGGTTGACCGGACCGGCTCATCGGCAACAGCATTTTTCTTTAGGAACCTACGTGCACGTGCTGCTCTGAAATTCCGAATGCTTCCAAGCACGGCGGCTACTCCATTGTGCACGTGCGAAGTCAAGTGCTTACCGTCCGTCGGTGGAACCGCTTCTCTTTCCTGCAGGTTTCATCTGCTCGAGGAGTTCGACGAGGTGAAGCGAAGCTGCAGGAAGCGCCTCGACGGACACAACCGGCGCCGCCGCAAGCCGCAGCCGGACCCTCTCAGCCCTGCCGGCTTGTTTGGCGATCACCACCATGGTAAGTTCGCTTCTCAGGCCAGTCGGTTTCGGTTTTAGTTTCGGTTTCAGGGAGAAGGCAAGGCTGGCATGTCAATTAGATCTGAACATGCATGCATGAGAACTCGGAGCTGACCACACTTGTGGCATCACTGCTATGCAACCAAACATTTCACATGTTACAGGTGGCTGCCATCCAATGTAGGCTTTATTCGTTTACATCGGATTGCACCCGGAATCGTTCCGGCTAATCAAAATTTATATAAATTAGAGAAACAATCCGGCTCGGAATCGTTCCGGCCCACCAATCCGACACAAACGAACAAGGCCGTAAGGAGACCAAAAGGAACTTGTCTACCATCAGTCCTGCACTGTCATGATGAATGTAGACTACCGCTCGAAAGCAACCGTAGTTCAATCAACCTTTGTCATAATTGATCAGGAAAATTTCTCTGAAGTTGCATGCTTCTGATGTTTGAAAGCGTGCTACACACGAATTCCTCAGAACCTTCCTAGCGACTTGTACTTTGTCATACCAAAAAAAAAACTGAGAACATCAGAAAGAAACGGACTTGGCTGCATTCTACCATGTACTGATTGTCTGATTCAACCTGTGCTTCTGCCCGTGTTGTTTTGATCCATTGCCTCGTTGTTGATCTGGCCAAACATGAAACATCTGACCTAGTTTATTCTTCCCATGTTGTCCAGGAGGAGTGACAAGGTTCACATCATACCCACACCGCTTCACCACATCCATCGCAAAGCCCGAATGGGCGGTCGTCAAGACGGAGACCGACGCGTTCCAAGACCAGTACTACCCTGCCGTCCACCTCAACGGCGCCGGCGCCGGCGCCCTCTTCCACGACAAGGACCGGAAGCACTTCCCATTCCTGACCAACCACAACAATGGCTGCCAGCCATTCACCGTCACCACGACGGCTTCCTCAGAGAGCAGCAGCAAGCACAGCAACGGCAACTGTGCTCTCTCTCTTCTGTCAGACAACCCGACACCGGCACAGGCACAGACGGCCACGATCCCTACCGCGCAGCCCCTCGTCGCCACGGCATCGCAGTACGGCAGGCTCCCTGGCGGCGGCGGCGGCGGCGGCGACGACGACGACGACGTCTCCCTCACCGGGATGTCGTACATGAGGGTGGGAGACAGCCGGCAGGCTTCCAATCTGACAACGTCCTCACCCGGTCCTGCCACTGCAGCTGCTACACAGCAGCACCTGCAGTACCACCATGGCTACTACTACCATGTGAGCGGTGGCGAGCAGGGCAACAACAGCCCAGATGGCGCCGCCATTCAGGCCCTCCCCTTCTCGTCGTGGTAGACGCGCGACTTTCTGATGAAGATCATGTGCTAGGATAGGCAGGCAGTCGCTCTTGTTGTTCACCAAACACATCGGTTGTAACACTAGGCTCGGTCATACTGAAAACCATGACAAAAATGTCCATTTTTCAGCTTATTCTGATAGGTCTAATCTATGGAAAATTCTTCCCTAAGTTACTATGTGATTCAGAATCGTGTAAAAATGCCCACTTTCAGTTGCCCACACGGATGAGCTTGTGCAGGCAGGATGTTGGATGCAATTCTGTTTGTTTCGGTTGGAGTGTATCGGTCGGCTTGTTCATTAGGTACCAACAGCCATCTGTAAGCCAACCATGCCAGATCTTGTCCTAGGGGCTAGGGTGGAGGGGAGAAAGGAAAGAGACAAGAGCTGCTCAGACCTGACCAAACGTGTTGGAGGCTAAAATGAGCCTTGCGGACGGTCCGGCCCTGAGGCCGGACGGTCCGCGGTGGCGGCGCGGACGGTCCGCGCGCGCGCAGAGTCAGTTAGGGTTTCTAGTTTCTCGCGGTATTTGTTACCTAAAACCGCGGGATTAACTCGGGAAACAGTTGGAAACGGATCCAGACCTCCCCTTTATATAGATGAAGGGCTACGGCCGATTGAACCCCCAACAATCGATCAAATCAAGTCTATTACTCGTTTTTACCTTATGCATTAGGAGTAGTTCTAGTCTAGTTCTAGTTTAGCCTTAGTTTAGCCTTTCAATCCCCAAATTCTCCGTCTCTCTTCGACTCTACGTCGATTAGAGGAGTCTAGGTCGGCCTGCCCGAGCCTAGACACCACCTTGGATCTCTCCTCCCCGACGGGGTCCCTCCCGGGAGCGAGATCCAGGCGCCGTCGGCGACTTCCGCCGCCCCTGCGCACGCGCGGACCGTCCGGCCCCAGGGCGCGGACCGTCCGGCCGTCAGTCAGGGAACCTTTGCCCCTGCGCCAGGTCGCGGACCGTCCGACCCTGTGCCGCGGACCGTCCGCGCCTGACCAGAGAGCACCGCCGCCGGTTCTTGTTGAGTGTTTGGCGCTCCGAAAAGGCGTCAACATACTTTTTGGCGACTCCGCTGGGGACAGGTGTTTAGATCTACTAAAAATCAGGCCCTCAAATGGCCGGTTCTAAAGATCACACCGATATCTCCCCAGATAATATCCTGAAGACGGCTGTCGAAAATCTAACAGCCGATGAGCAACAGCAATACGAGGACTACATGCGCCAAGCGAAGGAGAAATTCTTGTCGCAATACACGGTGGATCGCCACCAGAAGGTTATCAAACATGGAGAGACTGACATTGCATCTCTTCTGTCTTCGCTTCAAGTCCCCAACGTAAGTAAACCCGACGATATCCAATCTATTAAATATTATGTAGATCAGCAGCAGGATCAAATGAAACAACAGATTGTAGGGTTAGAAGAGTCAATTAGAAAATTAACGCGTACGTTGGAGAAGTCTGTTGCTCCTAGTTTTCCATCATATGAGACTAGTAACAGGATATCTATGTCTAGTACATCGGCAACAAATGGGGATTTGCAGCCCCAGCCATTATATGGTATGCCGATGAACTCCTATACAGGACAAGTACCACCACCGCCATCCCTGCTTGGTAGATCGGCACCCATGAACACGGTCGGACCGTCCGAGCTTCTGCCCGGACCGTCCGGCTTGCTCTGCCGGACAGTCTAGGGCCGCCTTAGGACCACCGTCGTCCCTGCTTGGCAGATCGGTGACCCTGGACACGGTCGGACCGTCCGAGCTTCTGCCCGGACCGTCCGGCCCTTACGCGGACCGTCCGGCTTTCCTTGCCGGACAGTCCGGGCCCGCACCAGGACTACCACATGGCGTCCCGATAATGGCGAACGCAACCGGTCAGTTCGGATTTACCACCGGACAAGCTGGATACGCATACGCAGAACCTGTTGTTGCACACCATGCACCAAATTATTACACACCACAGCAGCAGTATGTTTCGCCCTCTACATATTTAAACCATAACGTACCATACAACCACAGACCGATCAACACTATCGATCGGTCACGGCAAGAAGGTCGGTATACTAATACCCGACCAAATGAGCCCCACAGCCCAGAATTCGATGGTCTGCCACCGGGTGCAATGGAAAAAATTAGGGAAGAGATGACTGAACTATTTCGAGATAAGTTCGGAGTTAGTGTAGCCAGAGTAGGGCAATCATACCAAAAGCCGTATAATCACCGGTTTGACACTGTCCCATATCCGCAAGGGGCAAGGATACCAGAATTTTCTAAGTTTTCTGGTGAGAATGGGAGGAGCACACACGAACACATAGGCCAGTTCCTAGCACACCTAGGTGAATTGGCCGATGGAGAAGCATTTCGTGTTCGGTTATTTTCTCTATCCCTTACTGGTACCGCTTTTGCATGGTACGCCGCCCTGCCTCCTAATTCCATTAATTTCTGGAATGAGTTAGAAAGTAAATTTCATGAACATTTCTTTGCCGGGGAATATGAATTAGGACTAGCTGACTTAGCTTCAGTTCGACAAAGACGCGAAGAATCGGTTAATGATTATATCCGGAGGTTCCGGGACACTAGAAACCGATGCTTTCGGATCCATGTCGCAGACAAAGAGCTAGCAGGGTTAGCTTTTAATGGGTTGTTATCCTACTTAAGAGACAAATTAGATGGGACCTAGTTCTTTTCGATAGCTCAGCTACATCAGCGGGCTTTAGCCTGTGAAAGCCGATTTAAAGAGACATCAAAATCGGCCGGCCGTACTATACATCTAATAGAGCGTGATAGTTCAGATGATGAATCCGCAGATGTATATACCGCTGAGTTTATTTGGCCAACAAAGGCCAAATCTTCAGCATGTTCTTCCTTACAGCCGGTTCAAAAGAATCGGCAAGAAGAGATTAAATTTACCTTTAATGTTGCCAAATGCGATAAGATATTTGATGAGCTACTTAAAAATGGCAACATTAAATTAACTCATACTATCCCTCCTATAGATGAATTAAAGAGACGTGCTTATTGTAAGTGGCATAATTCTTTTTCTCATGCCACCAATGACTGTAATGTTTTTCGTCGACAGGTACAATCGGCCATAAATGAGGGCCGATTGGCTTTTCAGGAAATGCAAGTGGACACACAACCATTTCCTGTTAATACAATAGATATCGCATGCAAAAAGATCTTAGTTCGGCCCGAAATGGCCGATAAAGGCAAAAGCAAAGACATCATCATTGGTAGTCCTCGCACGTCGAATATATCACAAAAGGAGATTGTTCGAAAGGCTCCGGACGATAAGGCTAAAAAGTCCAAAGGCACCGGGGGGCAGGCACAATTAATGAGTCAAGCACGACAGCCTGTCCTGAGCATCACGGACGATCTGGCACCTACGTGCGGACGGTCCGGTGTTCAGATAGACGGTTCGGCTAACTCTGCCGGACAGTCCGCCTATGCCCAAAGGTGTCAGCCTCCACACAAAACCTTAAAAGGGAAGGAGACACAACGGCGAAGCACAAATGGTCGGCTGATCAAAGCTGACTCTACTGTTGATCAGTTGCTCTCCAAGAATACTAGCGAGAAGACCGTTCTACGTGATCGGTCAACGAAGAAACCTCGGTCACCTACTAAAACGAAACGGGTAAACAAAACGGCCCGAAAAGTGACACAACAAGCATCGCCTATTCATCCTATGAGACCAGGGTACTTTCCACCCGTTTACTCATCGTCAGTATATTATCCTGTTCAAACATGGAATGGTACGATGATAAATCCATGGTACATGTATAGTCCCTTTGTCTATCCATACTGGGGGCACCTCCATTTTATTCATTTTGATCCATTAATCAAATGGTCATGGCCGAGAAAGATACAATCCAAAACGGTCTTTATACATTGGTGCTTTATTGAATGATCTCTATTTTGAAAAGCCGATGACTTGCATCAGGTTTAGTTCATATGCTTTTGGTTCGTCAACCTTCACCAAAAGGCAGGGGGGCATATGTTGGAGGCTAAAATGAGCCTTGCGGACGGTCCGGCCCTGAGGCCGGACGGTCCGCGGTGGCGGCGCGGACGGTCCGCGCGCGCAGAGTCAGTTAGGGTTTCTAGTTTCTCGCGGGATTTGTTACCTAAAACCGCGGGATTAACTTGGGAAACAGTTGGAAACGGATCCAGACCTCCCCCTTTATATAGATGAAGGGCTACGGCCGATTGAACCCCCAACAATCGATCAAATCAAGTCTATTACTCGTTTTTACCTTATGCATTAGGAGTAGTTCTAGTCTAGTTCTAGTTTAGCCTTAGTTTAGCCTTCCAATCCCCAAATTCTCCGTCTCTCTTCGACTCTACGTCGATTAGAGGAGTCTAGGTCGGTCTGCCTGAGCCTAGACACCACCTTGGATCTCTCCTCCCCGACGGGGTCCCTCCCGGGAGCGAGATCCAGGCGCCGTCGGCGACTTCCGCCGCCCCTGCGCACGCGCGGACCGTCCGGCCCCAGCGCGCGGACCGTCCGGCCGTCAGGCAGGGAACCTTTGCCCCTGCGCCAGGTCGCGGACCGTCCGGCCCTGTGCCGCGGACCGTCCGCGCCTGACCAGAGAGCACCGCCGCCGGTTCTTGTTGAGTGTTTGGCGCTCCGAAAAGGCGCCAACAAAACGTTTGGTCGGAGACGGTCGGGTCTCTGTCCTGAGCTCGACCTGACGCACTAGCGGCGCGAACTCGTTCTCAGGTTTTTCGTACTTTGGGTGGAGATTTCTCGGATTGTGTTATCCATGGGTCGAAAACCATGGTCTGATCCTGAGTTCCTGACCCGACACACCGGAGGGTCGAGTGGCCAGCGGTCGGCTGGGCAGAGCAAGCGTCTGACTGTCGACGGCAGCGAAGGGCTTGGGGTGGCACGCAATATGGCGAGTTCATTCACAGACCGCGGGGGAACTTTGACACCTCTATCCCGAATTGGCTGAGTCTGTGGCAGGCATAGAAGTAATGCTCCCTTATTCTTTGCTTTTTAACGTTTGTAAAAAGACTAAGTTTTAACGTTTTCTTTTCGCTTCTTTAATAAAATCCTCAGTAGGGGCCTCCCCTCCTGATTCTTAAAAAAAAAATATGGCGAGTTCATTTTTTTAGCAACTAAATATTATAAATTACAGGAGAAAGACTATAATTTAAATCCCTGCTCATTTTAGCTGCTCGGTATAATCAAATGTTTGTGAGGAGTACTTTTGATAAGAGTCCTCACATTTGACATACTTTTATCACTTGGATCATCAAGATCTTTGTCGGATAAGAATATATGACCTTATCTCCATTTTCTTTCTCTATATAAATAGATCCTCTTATAACTTGTACATCACACTATATAATAGATCTGTTTCTGTTTGTTCTTTCTTCTCCATATTGGAGGAGTTTTTTTCACGTTAAATTATGTATCTCTTTTTCCCACCTATGATCCTAACAATTAGTATCTAGAGCTAAGTTTAGACACAGTTTTTTTATTCAAAGGTGCCGCCGCTGCCGGTTCATCATTAGATAATGTCGGTTTCTTTACTGTTCATCGGGTCTGTGGTCGTCTCCGTCGCGTGCTCATTCGGGCAGCCACCAGTGGCTCCAGGTGCCTGCTCCAACAGCATATTCTTCTCAGCGTTGTTCGGCGCGGTCTTGGAGGCGAGGCCTCTCATCTAGCATTCTTGGTGCTGGTATCCTCTAATATTTTCTTTCACGCCCCGTTTGGATTATTGAAATTGAATTCCATTCTAATAATAGTAGTTTAAGCATATATCAATTAAGATAATTCGGTTTTATGCAAAATATATTTGTATACTATTTTTAGCAAAATGACAGAGATATTTATGTACATTTTTACTATAGAGGAGTGAGACGAAGAGTGTCATGTAAGTTACAGAGTAGAAATAAATTCTACTAATGCATAAAACTATTTCTCACCCTCCATCCCATGAATTTGAGATAGGCTTATATATCAACTTTGGAAAGTGGTGGAATATCAAATTCCAAACTAAATAAGTTACTTTATTGAGTGAATTCCAATTGCTCTAAAATGAAGGGATCGAAACGGGCTGTCAGGGTTATTCAATCAAGCTTTGCCAGTGATTAGAACCCAAAAAGTGGTGGCGAACTCTGGTCCTGGTGCACAATCCCCATCGCATCTCCCGTCGCGTCGGATTTCTCAAAGCAAAGATCAAAGAATCTCTAGGACACCGTGAAGACTACTCTGTTGCTAAGTAGGACTGGGCGAAAAACCGTAACCTGAAATTCAAACCCGGAATACCTAAATCCGAACCCGAATTTCGTTCGGAAATTTCAGATATCAACTTGCAAAACCCGAATTAATTTCGGTTAATTCGGGTATCATAATCGGGTATCCGAATTAACCGAACTCAGGTC
This sequence comes from Zea luxurians, assembly GCA_029449295.1. Lineage (NCBI taxonomy): Eukaryota > Viridiplantae > Streptophyta > Magnoliopsida > Poales > Poaceae > Zea > Zea luxurians. Next base: position 244,822 of record JAOPSE010000784.1, read on the forward strand.
ATTCTTAATTATTAATTTGTGCATCTATAATTATGTGTAAGTGTGCATGACTTGTGATTGTAGACTGCTTGTGTTTTTTATGTCCATATATATTATTATTCAAACTGTATTTATATACTAATTTAATAGGGTGCATGTGTTTTTTATGAAGCTAACGTAACAGTTCGGGTAGTTTGGAAATACCTAAACCCGAAATTCCGAATACCCAAATTTTCGAGTATTGTAAAACCCGTTGTAATTTCAGGTATCGATTCTCAAAACCCAAAATTTTAAATACTCGAATTACTCGACCCAACATTTTCGGGTAACCTGAACGCTCACCCCTAGTTGCTATTGCAGAATTCTCAAATCAATTAATTTTCTATTCCTTCACTACGGGCACCCAAGTGTGCTGCTGATTCGCTACACTTCACTTCAGATTTTTTTTATTTCAGATTATAATGTCGACTAAAATTTATACGTCGAAGTTTGATGGCAAGATCAGTTTTGCTATTTGGCAGATTCAAATAAAGATTGTTCTTACTCAGTTATGTGTATGAAAAGCGTTGCAACCGCGACCTACTGATATGACTGATGACAAATGAGAGGATCTTGATGAAAAAGCTTTATCCGTCTTACGATACAGTTTATCTCCTGATGTTTTGAGTGAAATAATGAATGTGAAATATGTGGTAGAATTCTGGAAAAAAATTGAGGAGCTATATATGACCAAGAGTCTTGCTAATAAGCTCTATCTCAAAGAGCGTCTTTATACTATTCATATGGCGGAAGGTACATCTATTCAATCATATCTCAATGAATTTAATTCTATTTGTGTCAACCTTGAGAGTCTGGATGTGAAAATAGATGATGAAGATAAGACAATTTTGTTGGTAGTCTCGTTGTCCCCGTCTTTTAAGCATTTTAAAGAAATTATGCTTTATGGAAATCATATTTCACTGACATTTGAGAATGTTAAGTCAAATTTATTGTTCAAAGAAAAAATTAATATTGATTCTCGTTCTGAGGTTGAAGGTGAAGGTTTTATTATTCGAGATACAACTCAACAAACGGGCAGTTCTACTAAACCAAAATCAAGGTCTAAGTCAAGAGATCGTAAACCCAATAATTTTTGTCATGATTGCAAAGCTAATAATGATGTGATCTCCTAGTGTTCTAAGTTAAAAAATAAGGAAGAAAGACAAAAAAGAAGCTAATAAATCATCTGTTGAGGCTAGTATTGTTGAAAATAGTGGTGGTAGAGAAGCTCTTATGATCATTTCTAATGATAAAAGCGTATAACTTAGGTTCTTAATTCAACTTGCTTTTTTCACATTTGCTCGCATCGAGAATGGTTTTCTGATTATTCTCGTGTTCATAATTTTTATACCACTATGATAAAAATCATGAAACAAGTTTCATGAAACTTGTCGACATGTCAGAAAAACCACACTAGTTTCATGAAAAACTACACAACTAAATAATCATGTGAAGAGATTATTTAGTTGAGTGAGTTTAGAAAAACCACACAACCCATCAGCTCTTGCGTGAGCCGTGTAATTGTACCGAGTAGAGCGAGTGTCTTGCGAGTCCGTGATAACCGAGTTTGTGTCACGACCGCCACCGTGTACCGGAGGGAACGAGGCCCGCGGTGTTTTGGCAGAAGCTCGATAGTGGAGACAACGGGAGTGTCCGAGAGGAGCCGAAAGCGGAGCACCACTTGCGCGTAGAGAAGGCCCACAACTTTTTACGGAGTTAGTCGACCGAGGTGCTTGGCCCTCGCGTGGGATACCTTTTGCGTAGGGGCACCAACAAGGATTAGTCAGATCCTTGTGTGGTTTCAGATACCTCGGTAAAGATACTGACGTCATCTACAAGAGTTTACATCTTTACCTTGCTCTTTATCTTCCACATTTATATTAAGTATTTAAGTTTCAATCTCGCCTTTCTAGTTAGATTATTTAGGATCGAAACTTAGGCTTTGCGGTAGAGATAGCAACACTTAGACAAAACCTAGTTTGCACATTCTAGATTATTTTATTTGCATATGTTTTGCCATAAGGATTTAATTGTGGACTAGTAGAGATAGTTTTTAAAAGTCCCAATTCATCCCCTCTTAGGCGTCACTATTTCTTACACGCATGGCGCATGTGGACCCAGAGTGGTCACATGGCGTGACATATGACGACACTAGACATAGAGACGTGACCAAAAGGGGAGTTCCTGGTTTGGGTTGACCGACGACGACTTCGGTCTCATAGGGAGGTGGATTATAATATCCTGGCCCTAGGGGATGGTGATATCCTGGCCCAAGACTAAGCTATCAACTGACCGAAAACTGCTACGCAATCAAATGACCAAAAACCGCTACACAATCAAATGATCGAAAACTGCTATGCCCCAAGAGATGAGATGGTGGCCAAGAGAGGAGGTTTCTAGTAGAGTTGTTATATATCAACTGACCGAAAACCGCTACACAATCAAGTTTTCTCGTGCAATCAAACTAACGAAAGTCATATAAAAAATTCTTTAAAATTATATATAGATATACTTCATTATTTAAACAATATATTAACTTTTAAATTCTAATTAACAGATATTTAAAAATCTATCTTTTATAGATTTATTTTTATTTATAATTCAATATATTGGTAGAGAGAAAAAATAAGAATTTTTTATGATTTCTGAAAAACTTGATTATACAGCGGTTTAAACAAAAAATTTATAGTAGTAGAAGTTTAATTGCACAATAGTTTTGTCGTCTTTGTCAAGAAAAATTATCGACGGCACGAGCCAAACTAGAGTAGGCAAAGCCCAACATATTCCAAATCCCTCTCCTTAACCACTCGTACGTACGTATAGAGATAGATCACATGCACGTACCATTTATATTCCATAACATTGAGAAAATAATGGAATAAATTAGTACTATCTCTATTCCCGAATATTTATCTTCTGTTAGTTTATTTTAAATAAATTGTTGACAAATAAATAAATTGTTGATAAATAAAAAAGAACGGTTAACTTTGTATGAGTGGCTTATGGCTTCTCGCCTCAACATTTCAACCATGAAGCAAATCGATCTCCAACGTCGACACGAGATTCGATGACTTGTATTCTAATTTACTCTCTTTATTTTAAATTATAAGATATTTCATTTTCAGATTTATATAAATTTGTAAGGATTTAGATATATACACTATGTCTACTTTTGTTTACATCCATATTACAATGGTCCATCGAAGATGATAGATTACTAAACCACTGATCAAAGGGATGACGATTCTAGCATCCAGTCACATGTGTATTTGCTTGAATCTCTTTTGTTGACTCCTTAACATACACCAGCTTCGTAAAACCATGTATACGTTCCATCTAGTCTGACAAGCAGACAAATAATTTCCTAGAGAAGTTGCTGCTTATTACATAAACTTGCTGAAACCATTGGTTGAACAAGTAAATTAGTACAAAGTTTCTTGACATACTTTCTCTAAGGCCGTTATCAAACTCATTTACATTCCAGGAAACACATTTACATATTCATCAAATCATTTGATGGGCATCGTGCATAGTTTAGCTAACTAAGTCTACGAAAAAAAAGAACTAACTAACTCTCGGGCTGCGCTGGGGCACGGCAGACACGGCACCGGGCTTCGTCTTGTTTCTTGACGACGAGGAGGTGCAGTAGGCTGTCGTGGCACATGTCCACGCCGAAGAGGCGGAACCGCCGCTGCACAAAGGCCCAAATCGCGACGTCGTCGCCCTCCTTAAACGTACACTGGCGGATGAACTGGAGGTACCCCTCTCCCTTGACGATCGTGCCCTGGCTGCTATCCCAACGTGACAGCCGCAGCTCCTTGGCGCCGGCGTCGAGGTCCACAAGCATCACGGGCAGCCCGCCGTGCGCCTTCCCCTTCTTCTTGGATGCCGTCCTCCTGTTGTTGCCATCCTGCGGCTCTGACGGTCCAGGCTGCTGTCTCCTCGGCCCCTCCAGGAGGTTGGCGGCGTCGAGCTCTTGGGGGCTTAGGATCGGGCGAAGGTGGCGCTCGACACCGTTCTGCGGGATGCGGAACCGGCTCTGGTGCCCATCCAGATCGGTTTTCGACATGCGCTTGTCGTGTATGAAGTGCACCGGTAGGTCGGCGTGGAGCCCCAGCGCCTCGAGAAAATGCATGCGCAGGCATGGCGGCTCTTCTCGGCCGCCGGCAGCCGGTGGTGGCGGCTGTAGCGAGGGCGGGAGGACGACGATGCTATTGATGGGTGCCACGTCAATACGTCATGAACGGCTCCCACGTACGGAACTATCGCACTTGCTGACGCCGTCGCCTCCTCCGGCAACGATGATGCGGCGGCCTCGTCCTGACGCGCCCGCTTGTTGGCGCGCTGCTGGGACTCGGCGAAGGCACGATCGTATACTACAATCTCGAGAGAGCGCTTGGCGTCGGCGAGACACATCTGCTGGTGCATTGTTGCGCGGCAGAATGGAACGTGGAATGGATTGATGGCGTCGCTGCCCCGCCGCCGTGATATATATATATATATATATATATATATATATATATATAGGACGTTGGTAATGGAAGCCCTGGGCTTCATATAGGTGCGCGGAGCCCCAGCCAGACGAGCCGAACGTGGTCGAACCGAATGGATCGATCCAGGCGGACCGTTTTAATGCAATACAGTTATGCAAGTATAATAGCTTGTACAAATATGCGTAAACCAACGTGGGCCACGTGTTCGTACGTGGATCGGTGACGTGTAACCCGTAAAAAGGGGGAAGCGCATTTAAACAGACAGTTACGACACCGTAAATGTATTCATAACATTGCATAGATGACTGTTACTCCCCCGATCAGATCGCCCACGATCAGCGCGGCCACGATCCTAAAATTAAGCGGGTAATGGATATGCGCCGTGAAATATGCGTCCACGATATTGGATATACGCTTGGTACAGGGAAAAAAATCATAATCTTCCAGAAAAGTGGAGAGTACGCATCATTTGATAGTCCACTGCTGGGTGAAGGGCGATTTTGATCTGGAAGATGGCGGCGCCATGGGGAAACAAGACCATAAGTGAGTATGCGACGCCGACGTCTGTTCATAGACAAAATCAATGCTTGGATATCGTAACAATGGTGCAGGAAGAAGAACAAGGAGGGTACCAGTTAGCGTCAGATGGAATTACGCATACAGAATCAGCTACTGCTGTAGACGCAATTACTCCACCGGCAGCTTTGAGGGCCCCAGGGGTTGATGAACAGACCATATTTGAGGCATCAAGGATGACAGTAACTGAAGGAGGACAGCACCTTAATACTATGCGTACTATTGGTGATCATGAACAGGACACACCAGTGATTCTGCAGAGACATGTAAGTAATATTGAACTGATTTGAATTTTCAGTATTGTACGTTGAATTGTATACAGTATAAGGCAACTAGAGATGGTGTGACATTCAGTATTTATATTGTGCATACACTGTGAAACTTTTGGCTGAAAATTGTTATGATCTACATACAACATAAAAATATGTAGGGTACCATAGATGATACAATTTATATTTTTTGCACAGGAAGTTACAATTGATCCGAGATTAGTACCTAAAGTTGGTATGACATTCAGTGGGGTGGATGAAGCATATAAATTTTATAGTAGGTATGCATATGAAGTTGGATTTCCATTGAAAAAGTATAGGGAACGAAAAAATTGTAAGTGGTTGAATTGCTCGATGGAAGGCAAAAGATCAGTAAGGGGAATATCAAACCCAAAGGTACGTAGTACCAGTTCGAAACGGACACAATGCAAGGCCGGTATGAAACTTAAAAAAATTTATGATGATGCAAAAGAGACAGTTATATCAGTGCGTATTGATCTGTTGCACTTGGATCATAATCATGAATTTTTTAAAAAGGATACCGAAAAGAATCAATTACAATGCAACAAGACGCATGATCCTGAATACATGGAGTTCATAAGTTCAATGCAAGAGAGTCGAATCCCGCAACATTGTATTATGGATTATGTATCAGAAATGCACGGTGGTCCTGAGAGTGTGCCTGTAACAGCACAGGACATGTATAACCTGTAAGTTTATGATATGTTCCGATTGAAATACATAAATGATATATGCTGGTTGTTGTTTCTGCCTAATGCTAAATTTTCACAATAATTTCAGGAAAAAGGCAAAGCAACGAGAAAGAAATGCAAATGATGTGGCAAAGCTACTATCCTTTTTTGCATCCTGCAAAAAGGATAATCCACAATTTTTCTCTGACTTCCAATTGGATAAAGAAGGCAAGATTTTAAGCATATTTTGGTCACATGCAAGCCAGCAAGGGGATTACATTGATTTTGGTGATGCGGTTACATTTGACACAACACATAAGACTAACCTGTATGAAAAACCACTAGGTATGTTTGTTGGTTCAAATCACCACCTACATTGCACTATATTTGCTTTCGCATTGTTGGGGGATGAAACTGTTGATACATTTGAATGGGTATTCAACGCCTTCAAAACATGCATGGGAACCGAAGGGCCACGAGTGATGCTGACAGGTACGACTGATAATAATGAATTAAATGTATATACATCAACTATGGCTTGAATTAGATATTATTTTCTTTATATAACATGGAATAAGATTCATACAATTGTGTCATATATGTTTGCAGATCAAGATCCTGCAATGCCAGTAGCCCTCAAGAGGGTTTTCCCACACACAATACATCGTTTATGTCTATGGCATGTGCAAAATAGGTATATGCCTTTTCTAAACGAGTTGTATGCAAGATTTGAGGAAATGGACTTTAAGACACGGTTTCAATCTATAATACATCATCCTTTGACTGAGTTGGAGTTTGAGACTGCATGGTCAATGCTACTTGAAGATTTTGATCTGCACGATAACAGTACTCTGGATAAGCTGTATGGAATACGTAAGGATTGGGTGCCTGCTTTTTTTAAAAAATCATTATTGTGGTCTAATGTTGTCTACACAGCGTAGCGAAAGCATGAACAGGCTTGTCAAAAGTGCACATGTTGATGCAAATACTCCGCTTCATCAATTCGCCAAGCAAATGATGAAACTTCTACACAGTAGAAAGATGAAAGAGTCAAAAGAAGCAGTGGGAAGCATGGTGAGGATAAAATTGTTATGTCGTATATTGATACTTTAATATAAGTGTAAACTAATTTGCATTATATATGCCACAGGGTCAAAAAGAAACGAACACGCTATACATGTTTGAGATAAGGGTTGCAAGAGCATACACAAGGGCTGTGATGTGTAGATTCCAGGAATCTTTGAAATATGCAACCACATTCAAGATAATGCACGACGAAGAAGGGGGTGCAAATGATTGGGTAGTGCAACATACAACTAGATCGAATAAAATTGTTTGGGGACAGCACCAATTCAAAGTCACAGCTGATGAAGATGCAGGAAAAGTATACTTGTGAATGCAAACATTGGGAACATACAGGTATGGAGTACTAAAAAGTAAATATATACATTGAAAACATATGAACAAAATCTTAAGATCATTATTGTTTTATAGGGCTATTCTGTGTACATGTACTACGCGCGTTTATGCATCTTCAGATTGACCGGATACCGAAAGAATATATTTTACAAAGATACACCACCTCTGCAAGGCAAGATGTTCCGTTTTCAAGAGATGATAGGAATTTGAAGGGGAAGGATGGAGAAACTAAATCATATAGACAGAAGATATTGCTTAAAAAGGCAATGAAAGTAGTGCATCATGCTAGTTTATCCAAAGCAGGAAATGATAGAGCCCTAACAGTAATGGATGAGCTTCTCGAAGTACTTTCGCGTTTGGAAACAGATATAGACGTTGAGGAAACTTGTGGAACTAGTGGAGGAGATGGTATACAGGTATGTAATGTTTTAATATGTATGTTGTAACATATTATTAATCATATTATATTGATGAGGTGTGAAACAATAAAATCTCAGGACGATGATGAAGCCAATAGAGACAACGAAAAGGATGATGAATTTGACGAAAGGAATAACAAGGTTTGAATCGTACTGTTGTTAATGTTTATTTGTAAATGATGTATAATGATCTTTCATCCAAATTTTCAGGAAATTCAAGACGTATCTATTATACTTGAACAAGGTGTGGCCAATGATCAAATACATATACCAGTACGTCCATTAGAAGAGGTAATATCTTTAACAACTTTACTGATTTGCAGTTATACATATACATGATTTATACGTTTGAGTTATTGGGTTATGATTGAGCTTAACAAAATGTGTTGTCAATTACAGGTTAATTTGCATGATCACGCAATAATGAATGTTAGTGGTGTCAGTGAACAAAATGATAATGCCAGAAAGGTAATAATGGTATAAATACTGTATGTTGGACTACATAATATTATATGCTGAGAAGTATTTACTTTTGAATTGCAGAAACTGGAATTTGCAGTCGATGGGATAAGCTTGGCAAGACCAAATAACTCAAGACCCAAAGGAAGAACAATAAAGGGGAGTGAAGAAAGGGTTATTAAATTGGGAGCAAAAGGTACAAAGAAAATGACCAGGAAATGTCAGAAGTGTGGAATTGCTGATGGTCACAACAGTAGGACATGTTTGTCAATGGAGGAAAATAGACAAAGGTTGGCAAGCCTTGCTGGACGTAAGAGAGGACGACCTCCAGGATCTAGGAACAAGGGTGGCAGTAAAGCTCCTGATTCGAATGAGACAACAACATCTAAAAAACACGCAAATGAGTTCGATAGTAGTGAGTCAGACAGTGATTAGAATGTTGTATGAGATACGATTAATTTGTTTTTACAATAAACCTTGCTTGTTTGGCAACTGATTTATATAGAGGTGGATATTGAAATCTAATAAATGGTGCGTATATTGCTTAATAATGTTGCGTAACTGGAACTACAAAACATCGTATATAACTTGTGGGATGATCGTATAATTTGTAAACTATATACCAGTACTGTTGATAAACGACAGCAGTGAGTCAGGCGCGCGAGTAGTCTGTTGTATCTGATACGAATAATCTAAGATATAAAGTTGTTGAATTCTGATAAATAGAGCGTATATTGCTTACTAATGTTGCATAATTTGAAGTAGGAAACATCGTATATGGCCTGGATGATACTCGCATATAAACAGATGGTAATATTAAGGAATGAGGTATACATATAACATCTTCAGAACATAAAAACAGATCATATTTAAAGCACACAGAAGTGAAAACATCTGATGTTCACATGTTCGCGACATAACCATAAGTATCCAGCCAACTAAAGTTCACAGAAAGAACCTGGGTAACACCCCTAACACAAAGTAGCATGACAATTGTTCTGAAAACAGCACATATAAGGAAGCTTCCTACAATTGTTAACTGAACAAAAATGGCCAAAATACCACAGTACGGTACATTGCCCACACCATTGCTTCGATCTGACATAGTTCACTAATTGCGCGCAAACATAAATCTCTGGATATCTAATGGAAGTGGCAACGCCTTGTTGATGCTATGGAATGTGAGTTGATGAAGGGCATGAGCACGTAGGTCTCGGGAATTGTCCTGCAATAAAAGCATAGCTTGCATTAGACACGTCTATAGCTAACATGAACAACTGATGGCAACCGGATTATAGAAACAGTTAGCACAGACACTTACTGGTTGATTGAAAGAAGATATGACACCTGCATTGTGATCATAAGATTTCATGTAACTCATCACAAAAAATCCACAGTCATTTGACCCTGTCCTCATTGTTGGGCAGTTAGGTGGCATATCCAATGGAAAATTACCAAACTTAGGAAATTCTGCGTTGGGGCAAACGTGTTGTAACGCTTTGCTCAGCCTACTCATTATCACCCTAGCCCATGGGAATTTCCTGCCACCTAAATAAATTGGATCATAATGATAGTCCTTCCATTCGGTGCCACCAAGTTGTATACCATAGGGATTCGAATCTAAAATGTGTATAACCCGGTGGTGTAGATTGATCACATACAGTGTCCAATGACCCCTGCTAAGCATAGGTACCATTATCTGTTGATGAGAAAAGTAAATATAGGTTACATGTTGCTGTTGTAAAGTCATGATAATTAAAATGTACAGTTAATGAGCTGATGAAACTGTGAACAAAATGTTAATGGGACTTACCGACTTGCATTTATCCAGATTCACCAAAGCAGGCAATGTGTTGTGCAAGCAATTCTGTAGGACATTTTGATCAAACGTCAGAGGATTCTTGCTGTGACGTTCCTGTTCTTCAAAATTTAACAGAGCCTATAAAAAAAAATAGAGTGTGTAAGTATATTATGTGTATAGTTACAATAACTGTGAAGAAGAACCTACCCCAACGTTGACATCAAGTATTAATCTGTTAGATGTCAGAGTTCGACGATGATTTTTAGAATCATCACGAACACACTCTATGAAACACTGCATGAAGACATCCTCAAGACATTTACCCTCCGCGAAAGATTCATAAATATCCATACAGTTTGCACTGTAATCACCGTAATCAATAACTACCCTGTATGATGAACAAAGGTATAGATTCTTATTTCATAAATGAACCAACTTATAAATACGTTATTCGTAATTTGGGTTACATGTACCTGCTTTGGTCAATGTCCTTGGAACAAATTAAATCCCACAGAGAACGGATACACTCTTGCTCTGTAAGTGGTGGATCAGATCCAGAGTTTGTAGTACCTTTGAGTGTATCAACCTGAAATGCAACATGGTTGTAAGTGGTTGAACATTAAAAAAATCAGTTTAATATCATAAAAAGCATTATGTAATATGCATGTTATCATACTGACATGAGGAGTTGGGGTCTGGTCAAAAACTGGCCCACTGTCATTTTGTTCCATTTTCTCTGTTGCCATTGCACCTCTCTACACAAAGGTATATAATTAGTATAACTGTGTTGTATGTATAGTAAAATGTAATTATAACATGAGACATGGACTGCTAACAAACATTTTTTTCCGGTGTCACGTCAAATTTGGGCAAGCAGGTGCAAGCTGATGTGGTTTGAGGTGTGATATTTGTGTTCCTCAAACTTATGTTTCGAACATCAAAACAGAAATCCTGTTGACAAAAAAAGTGTGGTTCGCATACTGCTAAAAGAAGTATGCATACATGTACGTATAATGAGTAAAAATAGTATTGTCGTTGGACAAATTACCTGTTGATCTGAAACCACATCCGATTCGTCGGGAAAGGTCTCAAGGACTGTACGGATATGCTGTTGTCTTTCGTGAATTTCTTCAAACTGAGTAGCACCCAGTTGGGTCTCAAGCTGCGAAGCTTGGGATGGCATATCGGGTGTGGGCTGGTTGGCATCAACTGTGTGTCCTTGTACACAATTATATTGAAAATAATATATGTCAAAATTTGAATTATAAATCAAATGTTGCTGTGTATACTTGACAAAAACATAAGCTGTTAACTGTACTTATAACAAAAAACGTATGCACATGTCAAAAGATAAAATGTTCTGAATAAGGAATACCTGCTGAATCAGCCGAATTCCCCGGTTGCTGTGGCTCATCCGTCTCGTTTTCCAAATTTTCAGACTCGGCACGTAGTACCTCGTCTATCAATTCTATAAACTTGTCTGCTATGTCATATTGCTTGACAATAATTTTGTCGATGCTGTCTTTTATGGCTACGCATGACTTGTCAACCTCCAAGTCATATGCAGCAAGAATATCTGTGAATTTAGATCGATGACGATGTGGGAGATCGTTGATCTTACTTGACATCATCTCTTTGATAGATGGAAGTTTGATGTTAAAAGTTGGCCGAGGCATGGGGCCAGGGCGCGGTGCATCAAAAATATTGGTCCTGCACTCCGGCTGGTTGTTCAGCAAAAAATAGTAAGAATCCATGTCCACCTTCGTATTCTATTTGTTCAATAAATAATCATAAACAATGGATATAATACATCATAAACTTGCCTCAGATTGGCGATCGATCTTAGGTCCCACTGCATAGCATGTCTCCGTCGAGCTTCGGAACTATAAATAAAATTCTAGTGACTGTGAGTAACCAACTGTGTAACTGTGCATAACCAACTGTGAAAATATGAATAACTTACTTCACAGTGTCCGAAAGATTCAGCCCCATGGCGAACCTTCCTCTTGTCAGCTTTGGTCAAAGCTTTTATGCTATTCTTATCAAAAAATTTAATGCGAGGTGTGCCACTCTTATTATGGGGGGCAGCGGCTGTATGCAGGTGATCCAAGTAGTACAACTACATTAAAAAGAATTACAATGTTCAATAGCAATGTAAGTAGACATAACCAACATCGTAAAACATGTTACATAACTACCAAAAGTTAGGAACCAATAATGAAATAAATGTGCATACGGAAACACACTATACTTACAAGGACAACAATGGAGCATCCATATATAGTCGTGGAGACATTTGTGGTGATCCGGTTGTGCCACTTCTTGGCAGCTTCACATAGATCATTAAAAATCAACTGGCACCAGTCGATCTCATGGAAACGGTGCATTTCTTCTGTGAGAAGCACCTCATGATATGTGATGCCCCAGCTAGCAGTTGGAAACAGCAAACGGTTGAATAGAATGAGGAAGAAACATCTGATTGAAAGGTCATCATCCTCGCCTTTCCTTAATCGATCCTGTAGAAATACCACATTGAACTCATCTTTGGCCACACCAAGCTCTGCCCTCAAGTTGCTTGCTGCAACTGCTTCATCAATACCCAAAGGTTTACCACCTCCATGATTTGGCACGCCAAGAATAAGATGAACAATATCCTTTGTGATCTTGAGTTCCTTTCCTGGACCAGGACGTATTGTCATATCCTTGGGGTCTAGCTTGTCCATCAACCATTGGAGGTGTGATCTACTGCACATCGCATCTACTGTCATATCAAGAATGGAAGAGAAGCCTTTACGTCTTATAGCCTCACGTTGTCTTTCATTCAAAATGTTAATGCTTGCAATGACATCTTGAGGGTTGCACCTCACATTAAGCTTCTGTTAAACAATATACAACATGAAATAATTTTGTTATTATGAAAAAAATAATCAGAACATTACAAATATGAAATTGTTTGTTGGGTATGCATAACATTAACCTGTCGGGGTAGCTCCTCATGTTTAACCCTCTTTGTCACGACTTTTCTTAACACTCTTGTGTGGCTTTCAGAAACATTGCGCTTCTTCATAGCTGGCATGAAGTCATCTTCATCAGAATCAATCTGAACTGTTTCATTGGTCACATTTTGAACTGTCAGCATTTGAAGGATTTTCAACTTCTGGACATGGATTAGGATGTTCTGCAGAGGGAATGTCTACACTGAAGCACTCCTGGCTTGACTGGATTGTTATACGCTTGGGGTTATTTGGAGGACGGTCGACTTGCTTCATTTTTTTAAATTAAAAGCTGCATACATAATATACAATGTTGTAAAAAATAAAAGGTTATATATGCATATGTATTTATGGTGTGGTATGATTGAATCAATTAACCTAATTGTTTTAAATACCAAACCTAAAACATCTGAATATACTGTTCTCTATTTACATTTGCATACACATACTGAACTGTTTCAATTATTAGGAAAACTGAATATGTTTCAATAAAAACAACCCTTGCTGTGACCAAATAATGTGTTAGCTGTAATGCTCTGAAACACATTAATGTATGCACTAAACAGATATGAAATTTTAAATAAAAAATATACTCTACGAATAACAACTAGTTGACTGCTCATTTACTAAACACATTTGCATAAAAAATCTGAATATGTTTGAGCAAAACAAAACTTGCTATAACCAAACTGTATTGTCTGTGACCTAGTGTAATAAATAATGTCTATTTTGTAATAATACAAAACTGTATATGATTCAATAAACATGTACTGAACTGTTCAAAAAATAAGTGAATAACAGACCTTGCTGTAACCAAATAATGTATTAGCTGTAATCATCTGAAAATACATAAATGTATGCACTAAACAGAAATGAAATTTTATATAAAACATATACTCTATGAAAAACAACTAGTTGGCTGATCATTTACTATACACAGATGCATACATATTCTGAACTGATATACCAGCATAACAAACTGAATATGTTGCATACAGATGCATACATGAAACACATTAGCATATATGTTCTGTGCTGTTATACGTTCATAAAAAATCTGAATATGTTGCATACCATTGCATACAGTTGCAAACATAAAACACAATTTGCCTGCAACCTGATATGTTTGAGCAAAACAAAAATTGCTATAAACAATCTGTATTAACTGTGAACTGGTTTAATAAATAATGTCTGTTTTAAAATAATAAAAAACTGGATATGATCCAATAAAACAATACATGCTGTCACACAATGTATTAACTATAACAATAATGGAATAAATAATTGTATGCAGTCACAAAAACAACTAGATGACCACCCAATTACCAATTGAACATAATATGATGCAAAAAAATTTAACTAATGTGCATAAACATGTAACCTAATGTGCATAACCAACTGTGTACATGAGCGTAACCGACCGTGTAAGTGTGCGTAACCAACTGTGTAAATGTGCGTAAATGTAATACATCAACTGCATAACTAATGTCAACCCTAGCCGTAATCACACAATGCAAAATGAACAAAAAACAACTAGTTTGTTGACGGTAAACTCGATCCAATGAAATGCGCGCGAGCTAGGGTTGGGAAGAACACACCGATTGGAGCTCGGTACCAGTTGGCGGCGGCGAATGTTGAGGATGGCGGAGAACGTGGAAGCAGTCGGGTCGGCGGGAGAGCGAAGGAGCAGAACCGTCGCCGAAGAAGGTACGTTTTCGCCGGTCGCCGGACGCAGCGGCGCGAAATATTGGAGCGACGATTGGGGAAACCGAGGGCGCGCCGCTCAAATGCCGCTTGCGACTGGATCGACAGCGAGCGGCGAGGGGTTGGAAGAGTCGTCGGAAAGGGGAGCGGAGACGCCGGGATGGAAGAATCGCCGGAGATTCCTGGAGTCGTGCGGGGGTTGGGGTTTTGCGGTTATGGAAACTGAGCCGGGAGCAAAGGAGCTAATCGCGGGATCACGTAGGTATTTATATGGAAACCGAAAGGTCAGTCGGCTGTGAAATGCACGTGCGTTCATATTTGGCTGGGGCTTCCTCTAGCTAAATAGAGCCCAGGGCTCTAAATACATATAGTATATATATATATATATACTGTATTTATATATTACACCTGGGTGCATTCAATATAGAGAATGCACCCAGGCCGAACCTACGTGCCAGGTCCGAGCCAGCCGCTCCACCCAGGCCGTTTTCGTCCTCCCGCACGCTCCCGACAGAATATTTTCACTTTCCCGCCCCCGCCCCTCTTTCTCCGTGAACGGCTCCTCCGTGAACGGCTCCTCCGCGAACGGCTCAACCTCTTCACATAAGTTGCAATCACACCAGACTTGCAGTTGCAATTACACCAGACAGCAGTTGCAATCATTGTTTAACAGATTTTTGGACATAGTTATATAGGAGTTGCAATCACACCAGACCAGCAGTTACAAATACACCAGACAGCAGTTTGCAATCATTGTTTGTTTAACAGATTTTTGGACATAGTTATATAGAAGTTGCAATCACACCAGACCAGAAGTTGCAATTACACCAGACCAGCAGTTGCAATCTTGTTTGTTTAATAGATTTTTGAACATAGTTATATAGAAGTTGCAATCACACCAGACCCACAGTTGCAATTACACCAGACCAGCAGTTGCAATCTTGTTTGTTTAATAGATTTTTGGACATAGTTATATAGAAGTTACAATCACACCAGACCCACAGTTGCAATTACACCAGACCAGCAGTTGCAATCTTGTTTGTTTAATAGATTTTGGACATAGTTATTATAGAAGTTGCAATCACACCAGACCAGCAGTTGCAATTACATCAGACCAACAGTTGCAATCATATTTTTTAACAAAATTTCTCAGAGTTATTCAAATGCGGGGGACAGAGACACGCTGACAGAGAGGCGCGCGGCGGCGCGAGGACAGGGAGGCGCTCGGCGGCGCGAGGACAGGGAGGCGCTCGGCGGCGGTGGGATTTAGGGGAGGAGCATCGAGGAGAAGACGGCGGCGCGGGGGAAAGGGATGCGCGCGGCGGCGGCGGAGGGCTGGGAGGCGCGCGAAAACGCCTGGGTGCATTCAATATAGAGAATGGCACCCAGGTGTATTTTAGCAGCGCCGTATACTGTATTTATATATTACACCTGGGTGCATTCAATATAGAGAATGCACCCAGGCCGAACCTACGTGCCAGGTCCGAGCCAGCCGCTCCACCCAGGCCGTTTTCGTCCCTCCCGCACGCTCCCGACAGAATATTTTCACTTTCCCCGCCCCCGCCCCTCTTTCTCCGTGAACGGCTCCTCCGTGAACGGCTCCTCCGCGAACGGCTCAACCTCTTCACATAAGTTGCAATCACACCAGACTTGCAGTTGCAATTACACCAGACAGCAGTTGCAATCATTGTTTAACAGATTTTTGGACATAGTTATATAGGAGTTGCAATCACACCAGACCAGCAGTTGCAAATACACCAGACAGCAGTTGCAATCATTGTTTGTTTAACAGATTTTTGGACATAGTTATATAGAAGTTGCAATCACACCAGACCAGAAGTTGCAATTACACCAGACCAGCAGTTGCAATCTTGTTTGTTTAATAGATTTTTGAACATAGTTATATAGAAGTTGCAATCACACCAGACCCACAGTTGCAATTACACCAGACCAGCAGTTGCAATCTTGTTTGTTTAATAGATTTTTGGACATAGTTATATAGAAGTTGCAATCACACCAGACCAGCAGTTGCAATTACATCAGACCAACAGTTGCAATCATATTTTTTAACAAAATTTCTCAGAGTTATTCAAATGCGGGGGACAGAGACACGCTGACAGAGAGGCGCGCGGCGGCGCGAGGACAGGGAGGCGCTCGGCGGCGCGAGGACAGGGAGGCGCTCGGCGGCGGTGGGATTTAGGGGAGGAGCATCGAGGAGAAGACGGCGGCGCGGGGAAAGGGATGCGCGCGGCGGCGGCGGAGGGCTGGGAGGCGCGCGAAAACGCCTGGGTGCATTCAATATAGAGAATGCACCCAGGTGTATTTTAGCAGCGCCGTATATATATATATATATATATATATATTATATATAACGGGAGCCCTGGGCTTTGGATATTAAAGGAAGCCCAGGTCGGTTCCCGATGTCTGGCCGATGAACAAGCGCGCCTGTGTTTTAACGTGGGGCTGAGAGGATGCATGCAGGACAGACGGCACCGTGACGCGGTTGTTTAAATGGTAAGGAAATTGCGCGGAATTAAAGGGAATATATGTCACATGCAAACGTGATTACTGGGATACGTGGGCGCGTAAATTATGGATCTTGCATGGTAAGTAATGTGCGGAAGGTAAAAAAACATGAAGCATAAGATGTTGAAAGATATGGCATAAAACCGAAGCGGCATAATAGATGCATAAACATTATATACCTAATGGCGTAAAACGTTGTGTCATTGTGCGTAAATTTTATATTATGAATTTTAGTTTGACAAAGACGTCGCCATAATATCGGGACGGTTTCCGAAATAATGAGGAGACCCTGTAAACGTGGATGCGGTTACTTTTATAGTATCCGAGATTTACTTTCATTCGGAAAAAAGACCACTAAGACTGCATAACTAATCGGAGTTGGACATGGCCGGCTCTGAGGGTCCGCCGGGCGATGGAAGGAGATGGCGTTCGTCTTGATCCAGAGATAGAGGGAGGAGTTGGTGGTAACTCACTGGTGACACCACCGCCTGCTCTAATGGGTCCTGCGATCGCCGAGATGAGCATAGGGGAAGAAGGAGAACAAAGGGTTCGACCTCCTATGTCCAATATTAGCTCCAGGGAGATGGATACGCCACAGATACTGCGTTCACATGTAAGTCCAGTCGCTGTATTTGATTATCGATTGATTATATTGTTGTGAACATATTCAATGGTACAAACAACAATGACAATGAAATAGCAGGCAAAAAAACATTGATCCAACTATAGTGCCAACGGTAGGGATGACTTTCAAGGATGTTGATGATGCATATAAATTCTATAAAAGGTATGCATATGAAGTTGGATTTCCACTGAAGAAATACAGAGAGAAGACATTCAGTAAGTGGATAAATTGTTCACGTGAAGGTAAAAGTGCAGCAAAATCAAATGATACACCTAGGATGAGGAATAGATCATCGGGGGCGTACACAATGCAAAGCTGGAATAAAATTAAAAAAAATATATGATGATGAAAACAAAATGGTTGTAGCTACAAAAATTGAACTGGTAAACTTGGAGCATAACCATGAGTTCATAACTGACGAAGCAGAGAAACAACATTTACGTTGCAACAAAATTAGGGATGCTGAGTTCATAAATTTTGTGGATGCAATGCATGATAGCCGAGTGCCGCAGCATTGCATAGTTGATTTCATATCAGAATTGCATGATGGGGCCGGAGAACGTACCGGTAACTGCTCAAGATCTGAAAAATATGTAAGCAATACTTTTTTGTTACATGTGTATATATCAATAGCCAGGAATTTTACTATAGTAAATGTGTGTGTAACAACTTTTTGTGCAAACAAATGTAGGAGGGCAGCCAGGAGAGAGAGAAAACTGCGCAAATGATGTAGCCAAACTTTTGGCATTTTTTAGAGAATGCAAGAAACAGAATCCACAATTTTTTGTGATTTCCAGCTAGACAATGATGGGAAAATAGTGAGTATTTTTTGGTCACACGCAAGTATGCAGGGGGAATACGCAGATTATGGTGATGCTGTTGACATTTGATACAACACACAAGACAAATATATATGATAAACCACTGGGCATGTTTTGTGGAGCTAACAGCCATCTGCAGTGTACAGTGTTTGGATTTGTTTTGTTGGGAGATGAAACAGTACAGACTTTTGAATGGGCTTTCAATTCATTCAAAACATGTATGGGAGGCGAGGGTCCAAGAGTTATGCTTACAGGTATGTGATATATAAATTTGTTATGCAAAACAATAAATTAATTTATTGTGAAAATAACTGAATAATCTTGTGAACAATTACAGATCAAGATCCTGCAATGCCATTGCTCTGAGAACTGTATTTCCAAAAACAGTTCACAGACTGTGCTTATGGCATGTACAGAACAGATTTATGCCATTCCTGAATGAGATATATGCCAGGTTTTGCTGTAAGGATTTTAAAAACAACATTCCAGTCTATTATACATCATCCATTAACTCCTCATGAGTTTGAATGTGCCTGGGAAATGATGCTAGAGGAGTTCAATCTTCATGAAGATATAACTCTACGCAAATTATATGAAATAAGAAAAGAATTGGATACCTGCATTTTTTAAAAATGACTTCTGTGGGGTAATGGTATCTACACAACGAAGTGAGAGCATGAACAGATTAGTGAAGCAATCACATGTAGATGCGAACACCCCACTGCATGAGTTCGCTAAACAAATGATGAAATGTTGCACAGCAGGAAAATGAAAGAATCAAGGAGGCATTGGTGAGCAAGGTATGTCGTGCTTGTTAGCAATAACGGTTTGCATATAATTATGTAAATAATTTGTTTAATTATGATAATAATGTGTTATAGGCACCAAGGACAACAGATACATTATATAGGTTCGAAGTGAGAGTCTCTAGAGCATACACCAGAGCTGTTATGAATAGATTCGAGGAATCAATGAAATACGCCACTGCATACAAAATATTAAAGGACCCAACGGATGTGATAATGAATGGATCGTACAGCATACAAAACGTCTCTAATAAAATTGTGTGGGGACAACATCAATTCAAGATATCAGCAGACATAGAAGCTGGGGAGTATACATGCGAGTGCAAACAGGTGGGAAACATACAGGTTTGTACGTATTATGTTGGTTAGCATAAAAAATTTGCATACTAGATAATTTGATGATTGTAGTACAATTAATGTATATTTTTGAAATAATGGTTTGTTTTCATATTTTCAGGTCTATTGTGTGTTCATCTTTTAAGAGCCTTCATGCATCTTCAAGTTGAAAAGATACCTTCAAAGTATATATTGCAAAGGTACACTGTCTCATCAAGAAAGATGTTCCAGTTTGAAAGAATTGATAAGAGCTTCAGGGGGAAGGATGGAGTTACTAAATCATACAGACAGAAAATGTTGTTAACGAAAACTATGAAAGTAGTTCGTCAGGCGTGTATGTCAAAAGCAGGGTACGATAAGGCGATGGATGTGTTGGATGAGCTCGATGTCGTTCTAAGCCGATTGGAGCCAGATATTGGATGTAATGAGTCAACAGATGTTAGTGATAATGAGGAAGACAAGGTAATAATATTGCAGATGTTTTAGTGTTATACTATTTGTAACATAAATTATGCTAAGTAACATGTTATTTTGTACCAGGAAGAAGAGTTGAATAAAATTAATGCTAGCGATGGGATGGAAGATGACAATACAATTACATGTCATAATAAGGTATGTAAAAGATATATATATAAGCTTGCATGAAGTATTGTATATAATGAATATATAATATCAATGTAATAAGCAAATAATAATTTTTGTAGGCTTATCGCATAACACCAGGACTGGATGTGAACATGCATTAACAATAATAACAACTGGTAACCAGGTACATATTAAAATAATATTGTTTATTTGTCTAAAATGAAATATAATTTTATGCTGCATGTAAATGTTGATGTATTTGGGTTGGGCTTTAAAGGAGGACAACATGAGATTTTCACATGAGGTTGGTGATACAAGTTCTCCGTGTCACGTAGCACATGAACAAATGGGAAATATTGCTGCATCGTCAGAAGCTAAAAAGGTGAGCATTGATAAATGATTTTACTGATTGGTAACAAATATATGTAAATATGCGTATACTAAATAGTAACGTCTATTATTATGCAGAGGTTGAATTTTAATGTGGATGTTATAAATCTGAGTATGCCGGATCGTGCAAGACCAAAGGGACGAACAATCAAAATTCAGAACTAGGATTATGAGACTAGGTGCGAAAGGAGAGAAAAAGAAGAATAGGAGGATGCCATTTGTGTGGAATAGCAGATGGGCATAACAGCAGAACATGTCTGTCTGTGGAAGAGAACAGGGCAAGGCTAGCAAAATTGTCTAATCGAAAGAGAGGACGGCCAGCCGGATCAAGACTAAACAATAAAACAACTGCTCCACAGTGGAATGAAACATCGACTGCAAAAAACATCGTATTGATGAAGAAGTGGAAAATGAAGAAGCCGATGAGCATATGGATTTGGGCGAATAATTGAAGTGTGACTAACGAGTGGTCGATTTAGAAGAAACTTGTAATATCACAATGACTTATGCTTTATTTTGTTCGAAATTCAGCAGTTTGCATGAAAGGGTTATATAATGCGTAGATATAAAACTATAAAATGCTGCGTAAATATAGACAAATTACACAAATTATGTAACTGAATATGCACAACAAATTGGCATTGAACGTTTAGCAATCGGAAGGTCTGGACATTAATGTTATATAAAACTGTATACACTTAACAATACTAATCGAATGGGAGTGCATACGTCGGTTTCACACTTCAAATACAACAAACAGGATATAGCATAAACACTTGTTACGATTAGCATAATTAGCGTGAAAAATGTATAAAAGATGAACCTAGTGTATATAAAATAAGGAAGTATATATTATGCATAAAACTTGAATATTGAAACAATATGATTAATACAAATAAGCCAAACCTTGGAAGCAAAAAGATTAACCAACTCACAAACTGGAGATGAACTAACATAGAATTTGTTAACAGATAACATAAATAAGCCATTCTGGTAACAATTATGTTTGACAACACTTCAGATAAAAACTGATGCGAAGTAGCATAGACATTAGCCACATTGAACATAAGTGGCACACAAGAGTATCAAACACATTATCAGAGGCCTGAATAAGTGGACTTAACAAGTAACATAAACAGTTTTGTGCATCGCACAGGGAATCATGTTCAGCTATGCTATCTAAGTCCCTTGGCTTTCAAACAGCGGCGTCTCCTTGGAGAATACTTGAAAGGCAGCAGTTTCTGCAGGAAGGGGGGCAACCATGTTGTTGCGATGAAAGGTAAGGTAATGCAGAACAAAGGCACGTTGGTCCAATGGTTCATCATGAAATAGCCATAATATCAATTTAATGGTAGATAAAATCTAGAAGGAGTAATATATGAAAGATTAGAAAACTAATTTAGTGACATACCGGAGTATAAAATTCTGATAAGTCGCCATCATCAAAATCATAGTAGCGGAGGAAGTTTGCGACAAAAAAAACCACAATCATTTGACCCTGGTGTCATGGTTGGACAATTGGGAAGAAGCCCAATCTTGTAGTTGCCAACTTTGGTACAGTTGACTCAGGTCGAGCTTCATGTAAGGCAATGCTAAGTCTTCTCATTATTAGTCTGGACCAAGGTATCTTCATTCCATTTATCATCATTTGATCATTATGGATTTGTTTCCATGTAGTGCCTCCAAGCAATGTACCATAAGGGTTTGAATCTAAGATGTCTATTCGACGACGTTCAAAATTGATTGCATAAAGGGTCCAGTGGCTTCGGCGTAGCATAGGAACCAGATCTGTTAAAAATATATGTAAAATTATGAATGATTTATACTATGCATATGAAAAATTAAAACTAATACAACATAAAACTAGTAACCAAAAGTACACTCTAACATTTGTACAAATGAAACTGATTAGAACTCACCAATTTAATCTGGTTAAGAACATCATCTGAAGGTAGGGTCGGGTTCAAGATGTTCTTTAAGAAGTGATGTTGTGAAGGGCTGTGGATTTGAACTGTGTTGTTCAAACTCCTCAATATTCAAAACGGTCTGGACAAGAAAATAACTTGATTGGTATTATATATTTATAAAGTAAGTGTTGCAATAAGATACAAAGTTGTGGAGAAACAATTACCCCAACGTTGACGTTCAGTATTAGAGTGTTGATTACAGAATCTGGATTGTATAATACATCATCCTGACGAATACAGTCGATAAATCCCTGCATGAAAGTATTCTCAAGACATTTGTTGGGACAAAACGACTGGACAACATCAAGAACAGACCCTCCAAATCCTCCAAAATTAATGATAGACCTGGGGAAAAAACTTTGATTACAATCCTTCTAATTATACTTAATTGGAATTTGAATAACGAATACATACATGCTCGGATCTAGGTTTTCCTGACAAAATGAACTTAAGCAGGTTGCGAGCACAGTCTTCACGTGACACGTGGGGATGTTCAGCGACTGCAGCTTTAACAGGAACTATCCTTTGCAACCAGGTCGGTTGTAACACCCGGATTCTAGGGGTCCAAACCCGGGGTTAACATAAACACCAGGTATGCTGGGACCAAGTCTCATACATATGATGTATAGGTGGCACAGGATCGAATGTCACAACTTTATATATAACAGGAGTTCTATACAAAATAAATAATTACATTATGAGGAGACAACGGTCCAGCAACCCAAAGTTGACTGGGAGACGACGACCTAGACCTCTCACGAACTCATCGCAGCATCCTCCACGGGCATCATCCTGCAGTACCTGGGTCTTGACCTGTGGTGTATGTGAGACAGCAAGAGTGAGCTCACATACTTCATCGCTCAACAGAGTTGTGGGGAATAATGTGCATGAACTTGCCAAAGATGGAAGCTCATATGAAGTGTAAGGCTTACCAAAGAGGATGGTTGAAGCTGAGCATTGCTTTTAAAGTTGGTCAAAATTTATTAGCAGTTACTAAGTATAAGTAATACCAAACCCAATTAAATAATAGAACAAAAGTAACAACACCACCTGCAATGCAATGCATATGACAAATTGAATTTAGTTCCATAATTAATCATGTGAGTGTCCGAGCTGCTCATGACCGTGAGCACGGCTAGTATACCAGTTTTACACTCTGCAGAGGTTGCGCATCTTTACCCACAAGTCGTGTATCCCATGTTGCCAGGGTTTGCAAGGCCCTTAGACACTTCCGAGGTGAATGGCTAGGGATCCACTACGAGGCCTTTACAAAGTTCCACTAGCTTCCAAAAACCCGCTACAGTTTATAGGAAGATCCAGTGCAGGAATCCCTTGCAGGACCGCCATCGCAGCAAAATCCTCCCGAGGGCCTCCCTACACTGACCTCTCCCCTACTGCCCTTGCCCTTTCGGGTAAGGTAGTCTTCCACTAGCTTTCCTAATTAATCAGCCAAGGGCGTCCCATTCCACCCTTGTGGTAGCACTGTTTTCCCGGGTGGTTCTCCATGTTCCAATTAACATAATGATCTTATCATGAACAATAGATAACAACTGATAACAAAAGTATAATCATGAATAGTAATGTGTGTCTCTATACCCAAAACCACATAAAGCAATAGCAAGTACTACCCAAAAAGTTCAGTGGTAAACAAGGTATAAAGATAGACAAACTAGGGTAACCTATTGGGTCCCATCAAAATTAACCTATGCAGATCATTATGATTAATTAGAACATGAGTAGGTGAAAAGAAGTGATCAAGGGCACAACTTGCCTGGGCCTTGAGAATCCAGGTACCAGGATGATCTTCAGGTGACTCGTGACCTCACTGCTAGTCGTAGCAATTCAAACAAACATAGTATAGGCAAATTTAACATTACACCAAACATGTAAACAAAATACATAATAATAATCTACACATTAAAATAAGATTCTAGGAACAGGAATCATTAATTTTGGAGTTATAGATTTTAAGTTATGGATTTTCTAATGTTTTATGTGTTTAATACGAGATTAAGTATTAGATAAATTTAAATGAGCCTTTCATGCCAAAACAGAGGCACAAAATGATGAAGAATATTATTACAAAATTTTAGAAACTGGAATGGTTCAATTTGGAGTTAAAATAAATTTTCTATGAATTATCTAAGTTCTAGCAATTATTTTCATATTAAAAATCTATTTTCTATTTTATTTATTCAATTTAAACGAGTTCTGGACTGGGCCTCATTTTCCAGAAAACCCAGGGGCTAAACCATAAGTTTTACGCAGACACAGAACTCCCCCGTTGTGGACTGCGGGTTGTTTTATTAAAACCCCGAGGGTTGTTTTGCAAAGTGTCGCGCCGAAGGGGTATGGCGCATACAGGACCGTCCGATCTAGAACTAAGGGCCCAGATTAAAAGCCAGCACATAAATGAACCGGTACGCAATCTTAGCCGCTTACTAGAGGATCGATGGCCCGGATCGGATCTTAGCCGAAAACCACCCCGGCCATTACATCTAAGCCGACCATAAGGAGATCAACGGCCAGCAGCCATCGCTCAACCGGAGCCGTTGATCACAAGATCAACGCTCCTCACCTTGTCTTCCCCACGCCGCAACCAGGTGGCGATGTTGTCCCTTCCCACGGTGTAGACGACGGCGCCAACACGGTGCAGGAGCTTCATCCATGACACATGGCGACCGCGGCATGATAACGCACACGGCGTTCGACCACGACGCCATGCCCACCCGTGCACCAGCCAATCCACGACCGCATGTAGAAAAAAAAATAGAGAATGACAGCTCGGTAGAAAGACACTCACCGACGATGGGTCTGCGATGATGCCGGCCACAGCTTGCCGCGACTCGGCCATGAACCTCGGAATCAAGAGGAATTTTGCCAAGGCTCCGATGTTCATGCGGCGGCGCGCGATGTTCGGTCAGCAGTGGTGATGGTTAGATATGCGGTGACCGGCAGTGTTCACGTGCTAGGGAGGGAAAGGGGAAAGCCGAGTGTGGCCATGGGGAGGCGGCGGAAAAGCCCAGGCGCGGGAGGGAGCTTCGCCGAGGAGAACTGGCCCAGCGGACCCGGCAGGGAGCCACCCGCGGTCGCGTCGATGTTGGGAGAGAGATGAGAAAAACCTTGGCTTCTAGGTTCTCGGTTGCGGCAAGGGAGAGGATTAATGGGGTGGCGGCAATCGGTGTTCTTATACCCCTATTTCCCCCGCGAAACTAGCTTCAAATCGCAACTGATTCCCGGCAAAGGCGGAGCACCAGGCGCGGTCCTAAGAATGCGCTGGGTTTGTTATGGTGGAGAAGACAGTTCTGTGCCAATGGGTCCACGCGCCAGCGTCTTAGGTGCCAGAGAGGATGAGCAGTGGACCCTGCGCGGAAATGACTTCAGAGCAAAGGCAAAGGAGGCTGACATGTGGGGCAGTATTGTCAATGCGTCCAACTGGCCGAGCTGGGCCGTGGCGCACAGAATGCCAGCTGGGCCGAGAGTAGGTAATTAGGCCCAAGCGTTAGATGGTTCCCCCCTTTTCCTTTTTTTTTCTTTATTTTCTCATTTACAACTTATGCTCAAATTCAATCTCAAACTTAAATTTAATTCCACTTTCTTGCTATTTATTTATGGAATCCATAATTTATTTATTTATTTTACCATATCTATTAAAAATGATTTTAAATACACCAATTATGCTCACACATTGTATATTAATCTTTAATATTTATTATTTTGTTAAAGGATACTTTAGTTTAATTACTTTTAGAAGATGTTTATAAATGTTTTATTCAATAAATTAACTCATATAAGGATTTTATATATATTCACATATTGGAAAACATATTTATTCAAGTTACAGACTAAAATTTCTTAAATTACCCAAAATATGATTTTAGGGTGTTACAAATCCTACCCCCCTTAAAAATAATCTCGTCCTCGAGATTTGTAAGAAAAGGGATGTATATTCATATTGTTCTCGGAACATATGCACAAAAGAAATCTCAGCATGAGGTATAATTCTTTAACAAAACATAGGGTCAATAGACCTTATTGTTCCTTCTAAAATAATATCATATCATCTACTAACTAAAGTAATATCTGGGTCTTACAAATAGTAATAATATATATTGATATATTTATGTAGCTTGGTGAAGTTGGTGGTTAGGAAAGCATGGGTGTATATATGTATGTCCACTTTATTATGTAGGATAGAAGATGTCTTTAAAGCATAGATAGGTTTGGTTAAGAAAGTGTAGGGTAAGAAAAGATTCCATCCTAGATTGTGGCTTTTGACTCATCTTGGTGATCCCGCTTGATCCTTGAAGACTTGAGTTGGTGTTTATTCCTTTCTTAATGAGGTTGATCATCTTCGGTCTCCAATCTTGGTGTCTTCATCTGAGCTAGAGAGATATAGTTAAGATAGTTGGGTCTAGGAGTAGGACATTTTTTTAATTAATAGGTTCACATAAATGGATTGTGCAATTTATTGGGAGTGTATGGTTGAGTTGATCTATAACACTAACTTAGGCTTAAATGACTTAAGAGTATGGCTTAATCCTTGTACCAGCATTAAGTAACTCACACTAGATTAGAACATATTAGGTTAGACATGATCTAGATTAGACTAGTTTAGGTTAGATAGGTCCAACAGGGTAGAATATGTATTATTAAGATATGTTAGAATCCTTTGAGATATGATAGATTACATGGTGTAGGTAGGTCAGAATCTCTGTTAGGTTAGAACAGATAGGTTATGCAACCATCGAGTGGTTGAGGTAGTTGCATATGGTTAGGTAGTTGTATGTGGTCTAGTTAATCTAGGGTACCAGTTTAGGTTAAAACATGCTTATAGAAGTAGGGTCCAATCTATTTTCCCAGTATTATCAACCATGTTTGTCCATTATATTAGACTAGATAAGATCTACTTAATTTATTTTAGAATAGATCATGTTTGTTCCTCTATTATGAGTTAAGCAAAGTGGTGGGGATCTATATGCTTATTAGAACAAGAGGGGCCTCTAAGAATAAGATAGAATTTTTTTTTATATATAGATTAGTTAGATCTATTAGGATATGATAAAATCTTTTGAGATAAGATGAACCTATTAAGGTAAGAAAGAGTCTTTTGAGAGAAGAGGGATCTATATAAAATAGATACGCTTTAATGGAGGATTATCTAAATCGTTTAGTTATCTTATAAATTCTATTTATGTCTATATGTATAGGCAGATGTAATTGTGGACATTACTCCACAACTCATCACACTCAATCAAAAATCCAAATCAGACAAATATCATAAGAACAAACATTCAAGTGCATAGATAACCACAAAAATAGTTTTGTTCTTATTCCTAAGATCAGGTCTCCTATTCCTATAGTCACTTTAGGCACAGGATTTCAAAGTGTGAAATCCACATTTGTCTTTAGAAGTGAAAAGGTAAGAGTAATCAGAGTAAAGCGGAAATAGATGAGAAAAGATTAAGATAAGTTTGAAAAGAATCAGAGTAGCAAAGGTAAGTAGGTATTGGTTGTCTAGTTCTATCTAGGTTTCGTCCTACAGTCAACATTCCTCTGATACCACTTCTGTAACACCCGGATTCTAGGGGTCCAAAACCCGGGGTTAACATAAACACCAGGTATGCTGGGACCAAGTCTCATACATATGATGTATAGTGGCACAGGATCGAATGTCACAACTTTATATATAACAGGAGTTCTATACAAAATAAATAATTACATTATGAGGAGACAACGGTCCAGCAATCCAAAGTTGACTGGGAGACGACGACCTAGACCTCTCACGAACTCATCGCAGCATCCTCCACGGGCATCATCCTGCAGTACCTGGTCTTGACCTGTGGTGTATGTGAGACAGCAAGAGTGAGCTCACATACGTTCATCGCTCAACAAGTTGTGGGGAATAATGTGCATGAACTTGCCAAAGATGGAAGCTCATATGAAGTGTAAGGCTTACCAAAGAGGATGGTTGAAGCTGAGCATTGCTTTTAAAGTTGGTCAAAATTTTATTAGCAGTTACTAAGTATAAGTAAATACCAAACCCAATTAAATAATAGAACAAAAGTAACAACACCACCTGCAATGCAATGCATATGACAAATTGAATTTAGTTCCATAATTAATCATGTGAGTGTCCGAGCTGCTCATGACCGTGAGCACGGCTAGTATACCAGTTTTACACTCTGCAGAGGTTGCGCATCTTTACCCACAAGTCGTGTATCCCATGTTGCCAGGGTTTGCAAGGCCCTTAGACACTTCCGAGGTGAATGGCTAGGGATCCACTACGAGGCCTTTACAAAGTTCCACTAGCTTCCAAAAACCCGCTACAGTTTATAGGAAGATCCAGTGCAGGAATCCCTTGCAGGACCGCCATCGCAGCAAAATCCTCCCGAGGGCCTCCCTACACTGACCTCTCCCCTACTGCCCTTGCCCCTTTCGGGTAAGGTAGTCTTCCACTAGCTTTCCTAATTAATCAGCCAAGGGCGTCCCATTCCACCCTTGTGGTAGCACTGTTTTCCCGGGTGGTTCTCCATGTTCCAATTAACATAATGATCTTATCATGAACAATAGATAACAACTGATAACAAAAGTATAATCATGAATAGTAATGTGTGTCTCTATACCCAAAACCACATAAAGCAATAGCAAGTACTACCCAAAAAGTTCAGTGGTAAACAAGGTATAAAGATAGACAAACTAGGGTAACCTATTGGGTCCCATCAAAATTAACCTATGCAGATCATTATGATTAATTAGAACATGAGTAGGTGAAAAGAAGTGATCAAGGGCACAACTTGCCTGGGCCTTGAGAATCCAGGTACCAGGATGATCTTCAGGTGACTCGTGACCTCACTGCTAGTCGTAGCAATTCAAACAAACATAGTATAGGCAAATTTAACATTACACCAAACATGTAAACAAAATACATAATAATAATCTACACATTAAAATAAGATTCTAGGAACAGGAATCATTAATTTTGGAGTTATAGATTTTAAGTTATGGATTTTCTAATGTTTTATGTGTTTAATACGAGATTAAGTATTAGATAAATTTAAATGAGCCTTTCATGCCAAAACAGAGACACAAAATGATGAAGAATATTATTACAAAATTTTAGAAACTGGAATGGTTCAATTTGGAGTTAAAATAAATTTTCTATGAATTATCTAAGTTCTAGCAATTATTTTCATATTAAAAATCTATTTTCTATTTTATTTATTCAATTTAAACGAGTTCTGGACTGGGCCTCATTTTCCAGAAAACCCAGGGGCTAAACCATAAGTTTTACGCAGACACAGAACTCCCCCGTTGTGGACTGCGGGTTGTTTTATTAAAACCCCGAGGGTTGTTTTGCAAAGTGTCGCGCCGAAGGGGTATGGCGCATACAGGACCGTCCGATCTAGAACTAAGGGCCCAGATTAAAAGCCAGCACATAAATGAACCGGTACGCAATCTTAGCCGCTTACTAGAGGATCGACGGCCCGGATCGGATCTTAGCCGAAAACCACCCCGGCCATTACATCTAAGCCGACCATAAGGAGATCAACGGCCAGCAGCCATCGCTCAACCGGAGCCGTTGATCACAAGATCAACGCTCCTCACCTTGTCTTCCCCACGCCGCAACCAGGTGGCGATGTTGTCCCTTCCCACGGTGTAGACGACGGCGCCAACACGGTGCAGGAGCTTCATCCATGACACATGGCGACCACGGCATGATAACGCACACGGCGTTCGACCACGACGCCATGCCCACCCGTGCACCAGCCAATCCACGACCGCACGTAGAAAAAAAAATAGAGAATGACAGCTCGGTAGAAAGACACTCACCGACGATGGGTCTGCGATGATGCCGGCCACAGCTTGCCGCGACTCGGCCATGAACCTCGGAATCAAGAGGAATTTTGCCAAGGCTCCGATGTTCATGCGGCGGCGCGCGATGTTCGGTCAGCAGTGGTGATGGTTAGATATGCGGTGACCGGCAGTGTTCACGTGCTAGGGAGGGAAAGGGGAAAGCCGAGTGTGGCCATGGGGAGGCGGCGGAAAAGCCTAGGCGCGGGAGGGAGCTTCGCCGAGGAGAACTGGCCCAGCGGACCCGGCAGGGAGCCACCCGCGGTCGCGTCGATGTTGGGAGAGAGATGAGAAAAACCTTGGCTTCTAGGTTCTCGGTTGCGGCAAGGGAGAGGATTAATGGGGTGGCGGCAATCGGTGTTCTTATACCCCTATTTCCCCGCGAAACTAGCTTCAAATCGCAACTGATTCCCAGCAAAGGCGGAGCACCAGGCGCGGTCCTAAGAATGCGCTGGGTTTGTTATGGTGGAGAAGACAGTTCTGTGCCAATGGGTCCACGCGCCAGCGTCTTAGGTGCCAGAGAGGATGAGCAGTGGACCCTGCGCGGAAATGACTTCAGAGCAAAGGCAAAGGAGGCTGACATGTGGGGCAGTATTGTCAATGCGTCCAACTGGCCGAGCTGGGCCGTGGCGCACAGAATGCCAGCTGGGCCGAGAGTAGGTAATTAGGCCCAAGCGTTAGATGGTTCCCCCCTTTTCCTTTTTTTTTCTTTATTTTCTCATTTACAACTTATGCTCAAATTCAATCTCAAACTTAAATTTAATTCCACTTTCTTGCTATTTATTTATGGAATCCATAATTTATTTATTTATTTTACCATATCTATTAAAAATGATTTTAAATACACCAATTATGCTCACACATTGTATATTAATCTTTAATATTTATTATTTTGTTAAAGGATACTTTAGTTTAATTACTTTTAGAAGATGTTTATAAATGTTTTATTCAATAAATTAACTCATATAAGGATTTTATATATATTCACATATTGGAAAACATATTTATTCAAGTTACAGACTAAAATTTCTTAAATTACCCAAAATATGATTTTAGGGTGTTACATCGGTAGTTGCCTAATATATGAATAAATGTTAGTAAACAGTTGCATAAATATGTATGTCTTATTGTATAAATAGGAAAAATATGAAAATTACAACATGTCTTACATCTGTCAATGGGGTTTTATCGAACAGAGGTGCACCAGATACAGGAGTATCATGTGTAACAGATTTTTGTCCTTCCTGTAACCAATAAATTTATTAATATAAACGTAATGAAACATAGGGAAAAATTAATATTAGCATAATATGATGAAGGTGTAAATACTTACACTATTTATATTTGGTGTTAACTTAGGATCAGCAGGCTTGTCTGTTGTGGGAGCCTGGGAAGTTAAAAAAAATAAAGCATGCATATATATTAATGTTACTTGCATACATTGTAACTGAAATAATGATAATAATGATATAAGGAAGTCAAACATTAGATTTTGGAGTCTTGTCAAAAATAGGATCATCCATAGCTTCAGCTTTTTTGCAGACGTTCCCACTGACAATCTATAATGGAAACAACTGAGATTTGAATAAACGGTAACTTGTATGCAGAATAGAATATATGCATAGTATATATAGTTTGTATGAGAAAACTTACATCATCTGATACTTTGATATGATCAGTAGGAACATGGCTTTCCTGATCATGTTGTTGTTTATCAGGTGTTGGAACAGTTGGTGTGGATACTGGATCATTTGTTGGAGGCATTGAGGGAGTGGGGGGGTTATCTACATTTGGAACATATAATAATATATTAGTTGTTACTGAATATAACAGCATTATAAATGTATCGTTATAAAAAAATGGTTTAAAATACAAATTTACAAACTACATCAGTATACTATCAGGATGCATAAATAAAATACAGTTTTCATAAATGAAATACACTAGAAAAATATGTTGCTGCTTGTATGAGTATAAATTAATATATATATTATTTTCCGGAAATAATTCGTGAACTTGATTAGTTTAAAAAAAATAAACATAAATACTAAAACCTTCTGGCTGTGAATCGCGCTGTGTTGCAGCTCTCAAAACTTCATCGATCATTTCACCAAATGTTTCAGAGAGTTCAATCTGCTTCGAAACAATCATCTGATGGCTCAGCTGTAGGGAATCACAGTATTTATCCACCTCTTTGTCATGAGCATCAAACAATGATTGAAACATTGGACGCTGCTGGGAGGGCAAACATTGCAACTTGTTGCCAATCAAATTCTTGATACGTGGCACATATATGTTGAAAACGGCAGAAGCAGGCCGTTCTGGAGCAATGACGTAACACGTTTCTGAACGGCTACGAAACTGTATAAAATCAAATAGAACAGTTAGCAGTAATAATATTTTAACATCTGCATAACAGGACAAAAAAATTGTTTGTGTCTAACCTCTGCATATCCGAATGGTTCACCAGTTTTACGGGGGGGGGGGGGGGCGTCTGTCACCCCGAGCCAACTCTCTTATGGTCTCATTATCAAAAAACTTAATGCGTGGAGTACCATATTTGTTATCCGGAGCAGCAGGGTGATGTAGGTGATCAAGATAGTAAATCTGAAAAAAGGAATGCACAAATATATAAAATTAGTACATAACAAATATTTGCACACCATATATATGCACAGTAAACAAGAGAAAATTACTTACTAAAACAATGAGTGAGCATCCATATATTGTTGCTGTGATGTTTGTTTTGTTCCTTTTATGCCAACGTGCGGCAGCATCGCACAAATCCGTGTAAACTAGTTGACACCAGTCAATATCAGCCATTCGGGCCATGTTTGAAGTCATGAGTACCTCATTGTTTGTAATGCCCCAAGAAGCAGAAGGAAACAGAAGTCGATTGAATAGAATGAGAAAAAAACATCTAATTGATAGCTCATCATCGTTGCCAAGCACTATCTTATCTTGAAGCTTGACAACATCAAATTCTTCTTTACAGACATTGAGATGACGTCTCAGATTAGCAGCAGCATCGATTTCACCGTACCAATCAGTAAACTCTCTACCTCCTCCGGCACATGGCAACCCCAAAATCAGATGAACTGTGTCTTTTGTTATCTTAAGTTCTTTGCCAGCCCCTGGGCGTATGGTCATGTCATTTGGATCTAATTTGTCCATCAACCACCTGATAAGTGATCTGCTCTCCAATGCATCAGTTCGCAAATCAAATATGCTAGAAAATCCCAACCTAGCGACGGCATCACGCTGCCGATCGCTCATTATCCATGATGATACAATAACATCAAAGGGAATGCATCGGATATTCAATTTCTGGAAGCATAAATGAATATGCATTAATACAGAAAGTATATATATAGGTAGAACTAATGATACTATATTTATTACATGCTTGTAAATAACTAGTCTACAACACTAAAAAAAGTAAACACCATATTTGTTGATAATAATATACATAAATGTAAAGTGGGGGAAAATTCAAAATTGATTGGGCACCATGATTAACACATGAATAAACATAAAATATATAAATATTACCTGTGATTTGACAGGAGACTTCTTTTTAGGAGAGTTTTTTTTTGCAATGATATTATATTTTGGGCTTCTTTTCACGGTCGGAACTTGAGGAGAAGGTACTTTTAACTTCTTTGAGCTGATTTGGTCTGGAGGAGAAGGTGATGCAGATCTGAATTGACGCTTTAACGATGGAGCATCCATGAAGTCGTCGTCAGAGAGAGCAGCTGGAGCAGGAGGTTTTCTTTTTAAATGACAAGCTAAAGCCTTTCTGCGAACACGATGGATTGGGGCTGGCTGTGGCTCATTCTGTTCCTGATTTTGAGGAATATCATCTTGGTGAGCTGAGCTGCTGGATCTTGTACGTCTGGAAATGTCAATTGAAAAAACCTCCTGACTGGATTCAATAGTTAATCTTTTTGGATTACTGGGCGGGCGATCAACAGACTTCATGACTAAATACTGAATAAATCTGTAGAAAAAGGAAGTTGTTTTTAAATACTTTGATTTATGCAAGAATATATGCCAGAAAAAACTAATTTTTACTATAACTATCTGAAATGCATACTATATAATGCTAAATGGAATTACATGACTTAAACTACCTTTTACATTTATGCGAGATCATTTAATGAGCAATTGTTATATACAAGCATAAAGATTGATTTAATATTTCATATAATTGTAAATGGATCAGGATAAAATAAGAGCCTTTATGCATCAACTAACTATACAACATATTTTAATAACTGGTTCATAGTAATAAAAACATTTAGCTCAAATAACATGAATATTTAAATAACAATTGCTTAAATAACAGTATCTGTATGTATTTATATATAATGAACAGGAGTGTAAACTAATTATGCAAGTAAATAGAACAATTCAAATATGCTTAATATATGTTCACAAACTTGTGTATGAATGAGCATACACATTACTGCCAATATGCATATATATCAAATCCAATGGGTATATTTTATATATAATAAAACAAATGTGTACACAAAATGATTTAATTGAATAAAAAGTAATGAGGATATGCATATAAATGATATACAATAAGCATATTAGATAATTAAATGGATGTGAAAACAAATCGTTAGAGCAAATGTGCATAAAGAATACTGACTATATGCATGTATAATAAAACAAATGTTTAAACAAATGACTCAAGTGAATGTGCATAAACAGTACTGAGGATATGCATATATATCAAATACAAATAAGCATATTTGATAATAAAATATATGTGAAAACAAATCATTAAAGTAAATGTGCATAAAGAGTACTGACTATATGCATATATAATAAACCAAATGTGTAAACAAATGACTCAGGTGAATGTGCATTAACAGAACTGAAGATATGCATATATATTACATACAAACAGCATATATATGTTACTTGGGTTGTATAAAAGTACTATCTGCTAACTAATCAGTAAATACCTAATCCACAGCCTTTTGCCTAAATACAGAATGTCGGGCGATAGTAGGAATACAGAATAAATACACATACCCTAATATCGGGGCTCCTAAACAAAAAAAAGATGCAATGCGCGATGCAATGACCCAATTATAGTGATGTATAAGCGGATACAAATCACACATTTAGCTGGATAATAAGGGTTACCATCAAATCCACTTCAAATCGACCGATAGGGCTCAAAAAATCGACGGCAAACTCGGGGTATTTCAATGTTGGATTACCTGGAACTTCTTGAATCGGCTCCAATGCTGGGAGATTGAAGGATGTAAGGAGTAATGGAATGGCGCTGGATTGGAGCGGCGGTGGATTGGCGCTGCGCTGGTTTGGAGGCGCTGAAATCGCCTGGGGAGTCGCCTCCCACGAAAGGAAAATCTGCGCGGCTGGGGTTTTCTTCAAATGGACGCTGGTTTATCTCCGTTGAATGCGCGAGTACGGTTTTAGAAACAGGAAACGTGGGAGAGGTGGCTGGCTGACGGGGGTAACGGCGCCGTGACTATGACCTGTTGACTCGGTGTGGTTCAACCAAAATGCCCATGTTGACTAGCCTGGGCTTCCTCTATTATTGGAAGCCCAGGGCTCTTAATATATAAACTATATAGGAGTATATATATATATAGTGGCCATCCTTCCGGGCACGGATCGGAGGCGGAGTCCGTCCGACTGGCATAAGGCGGAGTCCGCCTCGCTCGCCCCACTCTAACAACCCATTCGAATTCGAATTACGCGGGGTTGGCGCAATGGAAGGATGGCGCAGAAGGAAAACGGAAAAAACAAACTGGTGCCGCTG
Source organism: Zea luxurians (assembly GCA_029449295.1). Taxonomy (NCBI): domain Eukaryota; kingdom Viridiplantae; phylum Streptophyta; class Magnoliopsida; order Poales; family Poaceae; genus Zea; species Zea luxurians. The sequence continues at coordinate 281,381 of JAOPSE010000784.1, forward strand.
CACGTGGGAAGCTCGTGCTATACTGGAGTACTGGACTCTAGCCGCACTCAGCCCAAATTCATTTTTCCAAAGATTTTGAATAGAAAAGAAATTAAGAAAAAGGGAAGAAAGGTTATCTTCTCCGGTTCTCCCTCCCCTCCCTGGCCGGCAGGCAATGCGATGATAGTAGCTGCTGCTGCCCCTGCGCCGCCAGTTCCAGCACCACCGGGCAAACCGCCCTTTCCTCTCTCCTCCTCCTCCCTCAGCCGCCGCTTGTGGTTTCTCAAACGGCAACGCGCATGGAAGAGACAGAGCCACCGCCGCCACGAGCAGCAGGGCGACGAGGAGGTGGTGGTGGTCCGACCCCGGCGGCAGCCGAGAAGACTATGGCTCCTCTTCTCTAGAGGAGGAGGACGGTTAGCCAATAAGCACGAGGCCCGTTAGCCCGACACAAAGCCCGTTTTTTGGGTTCGGTCACGGTACGAATAAGCGGGCGGGCTTGGACAGGAAACTAGGCACGGCGGGCTAGCCCGGCACGGTCCGTTTACCTCTAAGCCCGTTAAGCCCGTTTTTTACACTAAAACATGCTTACCGGCCCGTTTTTTCGTGCTAAACAGGCCCGCTGCGGGCCGGGCTTGGACAGAAAATTAAGCCCGCGGGCTTAGCAGGCCCGGCCCGGTTTTTGGCCGGGCTTCACCGGGCCCGGGCCGGGCCGGGCCTGGCGGCCCGTTTGACCATCTCTAGGTTACGATTACGAGGATGAGGCTGCGTTCCCCGGATTTGGAGGGGCCGCGGAGCTGTTCGACGAGCCCTGGACCCTGGTTCTCCAAGGTGTCCTACATTTTTTTTATATAATGGAAACAAGAGTTCTGTCTTTTCGCATCAGATGCGTACAACCATTACATGTCAAATATTGACTTAATGAACAGTTCTTTGAAAAATGAAACTAACTCGACGAAACCAAATAACATGGCTATTGTAAAGCCCAAAATTTGTATAAGGAAAAATAATAAAATAAATAAATACATATATTTTTCATGAAAGTGTTTTTTTAAAATATTTAATTTCCTTTTTGTGCATACTCACTTAAGAGAAGTAAAGTAGTCAAATAACAAATGAATAAATATAGAAAAATGCATATCATGCTGGAATTCTTGTATTGGTGCAACGTACTCAAATTTTGAGACAAGTTAAGTTTGAAAAGTAGAATTTGAAAATAGAAAAAAAGAATATACACTATATATATATTATAAATAAATAATAGGCTTTATCTTCATATGAGGATTTTTATTGAATATTGGGAAACCTTAAGTTCAAACAGAATTTGAATTTGAATTTGAATTGGAGTCTTAAATTTGGAAAGGAAAATAAAATCAGAAAAAAAGAGAACAAACGAAACAACCACCTGGGCCGGTTTTCCTCTGCTCGGCCCACTTACCACCCCGCCAACCCCGGTTCTGCTCCCTGGTCTGTCTATGCTCGGTGGGCCCCACTGGTAGGCACTCATCCCGCGCGCCAGACTTTCAACCAACAGCGTTTTCTTCGGTTGCTGTCGTGTGGACCCAGTTGGACTTCTTCGTTGAAGTGCGCCCTAACGCTGATCAGTGGGGCCTGGTTGTCAGATCGTCTCCCACCCCAGAACAACCTTGCGTATGCCTCGGAACACACCCGCGCGAATCGGGCGGGGGAAATCTGCCGTTCTCCTCGACCTGGGCATGGCATCAGCTATAAAACCGGGGCCCTGGACGTCGTATGCTCCCTCAACCCACACCGTTGAACCCGAGTCTGTAGGAGCGAGCCCTCACCAAGGACCTCGGTCAGTGCAAGGGAGAGAGAAGGAGATTCCGGCCGTCACCATGGAACCTCGTTGGCGTCTGCAATTGGAGCGTGTGATCTGGTTGGGAAGCTTCGTTGGGTCATGCAGGGGCTAATCGTGTTGTCTTCAAAAGAGTAGGGCGCCGCTGAGACCCGGAATTGCTCACCGGCGATAGGGCTTCACCGTGGACCCTCCATGCCACGTGGGCAGTTAGCTTCGCATGCCCAACCACCGGTGAGATCCCTCTCGTCTGTTCCTCTGCAACCCAAACTTTGTTTTCAAGCGATCGGATTCAAGATCCGTACTCGGGCGCGTCTTCTGCATGGTGGTCACCCATGGCGCCGTCGCGGTGGGTTCCTGGCCGTCGTGTTTGCTGCGGTGGAGGGAGATGACGACGCGGGAGCCGTTGATCTACGAATGAATGGCTCCGATTGATGCGTTCCTACCGGTGCGCGTCAGCCATTGGATCTGAATCCGTGGGTTAGGAATGGTCCAAGCTTCATAAAATCTAGAGCGTTGATTGATAATCCAACGGTCCCTGTGGCGTACCGGTTCGGCAGAGATAGGATTAAATCGTGACCGTCCAAGGCTAATCGGACAGCTACGATAGTAAGATACCCCTTCGCTGCGCGCACTTTCTAAAAGAGACCCTGGAGTTTCACCTATTCAACCCGCCGTCCACGTGGGGTGAATGAGTCTGGGGAAAACTTCTAGATTGGTCCCTGGGGTTCTCTGTAATTAGTGCTCGGTCCAGAGAACAAAGAAAATGGACAATTAATTACAGAAATTGTTTTTTAGTGTAAAAATAAACCTAGAAACTTGTTTAATTCATATTAAATCCATTTTAACTCCAAATTTATCCATTCCAGTTGCTATAAATTCATATTAATATTGTTTATCCCCTGATAACTTTATTTGCTATGAAACTTAAATTGGAGTTATGCACTTGATTTCTTTTGTACCCTACTCCTAAACCTTTAGAAAATCATATCTTCTAAACCGTAGCTTCAAATTTAGTGGTTCTCGAACCCACGATCTCGTAGCGATGCGTAGATTATTATTATGCAGTTGATACTTGTGCTTGGTGTGATGTTAATTTTGTCTATACCATGTTTGTTTGTATTGCTACGATTAGCGCGAGGCCACGAGACATCTGAAAAGCAAGTTGGTACCTGGAATCTCAAGTCCCAGGCAAGTTGTGCCCTTGATCACTTCTTTTACCCGGTCATGTTCTGATTAATCATAATGATCTGCATAGGTTAATTTTGATGGGACCCAATAGGTTACCCTAGTTTGACTATCTTTATACCTTGTTCACCACTGAATCTTTGGGTAGTACATGCTATTGCTTTATGTGGTTTTGGGTATAGAGATATTTATTACTCATGATTACACTCTTTATCTGTTTATTATTTATTGTTCATGATAAGATCATTATGTTAATTGGAACATGGAGAACCACCCGGGAAAACAGTGCTACCACAAGGGTTTAATGGGACGCCCTTGGCCAACTAACTAGGAAAGCTAGTGGAAGACTACCTTACCCGAAAGGGGCAAGGGCAGTAGGGGAGTGGTCAGTGTAGGGAGGTCCTTGGGTTGATTTTGCTGCGATGGCGGTCAGGCGAGGGATTCCTGCACTGGAGCTTCCTATAAACTGTAGCGGGTTTTCGGAAGCTAGTGAAACTTTGTAAAGGCCTCGTAGTGTTACCCTGCCTCGCCTCCTCGGTAGAGGTGTATGGGATTGGCCGTCTCTTGGCAGATGGGTAACATGACTTGTGGGTAAAGATGCGCAACCTCTGCAGAGTGTAAAACTGATATACTAGCCGTGCTCACGGTCATGAGCAGCTCGGACCCTCACATGATTAAATTATGGAACTAAATTCAATTTTTCATATGCATTGCATCGCATGTGATGTTGTTACTTTTGTTCTACTATTTAATTGGGTTGGTATTTACTTATACTTAGTAACTGCTAATAAAATTTTGATCAACTTTAAAAGCAATGCTCAGCTCTAACCATCTCCTTTGGTAAGCCTTACACTTCACGTGAGCTCCCACCTTTGGCGAGTTCATGCACATTATTCCCCACAACTTGTTGAGCTATGAATGTATGTGAGCTCACTCTTGCTGTCTCACATCCCCCCACAGGTCAAGGACAGGTACCACAAGATGAGGCGCGTGGAGGATGCTGCGATGTGTTCGTGAGAGGTCTAGGTCGTCGTCTCCCAGTCAACTTTGGTTTGCTGGACCGTTGTCTCCTTATAATGTAATTATTTATTTATTTATTTTGTATAGAACTCCTGTTATGTAGTAAAGATGTGACATTCGATCCTGTGCCATGATTCATCATATGTGTGAGACTTGGTCCCAGCACACCTGGTGATTATGTTCGCGCTCGGGTCTTGGTGCCCCAAAATCCGGGTGTGACAGAAGTGGTATCAGAGGAATGTTGACTGTAGGACGAAACATAGATAGAACTGGACAATCCTTATCTACTTACCTTTGCTACTCTGATTCTTTCTAAACTTTTCTTAATCTTTTCTCATCTATTTCCGCTTTACTCTGAATACTCTTACCCTTTTCCTTATAAAGGACAAACTTGGATTTCACATTTTGAAATCATGTGCTTAAAGTGACTTTTAGGAATAGGAGACCTACTCTTAGGAACAAAAACAAAACTATTATTTTTTTATCTATATGCTTGAATGCTTGTTCTTATGATATCTGTCTGATTTGGATCTTTGATTGAGTGTGATCGGTTGTGGATCAATGTCCACAATTACATCTGCATATATATCTAGGCATAAAGGATAATATTTATAAAATAACTAAACAAACTAGATTATCCCTCATTAAAGTATCTAGCCCAACCATATCCATCTCATCTTAAAAGATTCTATCCTACACTCATAGATCTATCTTATCTCAAAAGATCCTAACTTATCCTAATGTATCTAGATCCATCTTATCTTGAAAAGATTTTATCTCATCTTAATAGATCTAACTAACCTCAAGGGATTCTACCTTATCCTTATGGATTCATCTTGCCCTAAGTAGCATATTTATCCCACTCTAGAATAACAACCATGAGCTAATCCAAAATTTATTTAGATCTTATCTAGTCTAAAACAGTCATATCGATTGGTTCTAGACCTGATCCAATCTAATAGGTTAATCTAACCTAACTACGTCTAAACCTTAAGTTGAGCTAACCTAAGGTCAGTCACTTAACTAGTTAATAGTGGTAAAATAAATGAGACTCTACTTCTATAGAACATGTTTTATCCTAGTTCACTCTAAAAAAAAGCACGACACACCAACCCAACCAATAGAGTCTTGATGGATTGCATAATCTATTAACCCCCACCTAACATCAAACTAGATTTTGGCCTACATCATGTAGTACATCTCACCCATAACTATTCTAAACATATTTCTCCAACTCTGATAATATACACTAACCTCGAATCAATGAGCTCAAGACCGAGAAGAAAAGATCAACCTCGTCAAGGAAGGAGAGAAGTCAAACTCAACCTTCGGATGCATTACCACCCAACACAGAGTTCTTCATCACCATAAACTTTCTTACCTCTGCCTATTCTTGTCCTAACCTATCCATCTTTTATCCCACATAATAAGTAGTTGAATACCTATGCTCTCCCAATCACCCACAATCGATTATAAAAAAAGTCTATGGATTTTTGAACCAATTATAGACTGAAAAAAAACTGAATTACAAACCAATCCTTCTGTATCCCTTTTCTTACAAATCTCGGGGACGAGATTTCTGTTAAGGGGGGTAGGATTTGTAAAGCCCAAAATTTGTATAAGGAAAAATAATAAAATAAATAAATACATGTATTTTTCATGAAAGTGTTTTTTTAAAAATATTTAATTTCCTTTTTGTGCATACTCACTTAAGAGAAGTAAAGTAGTCAAATAACAAATGAATAAATATAGAAAAATGCATATCATGCTGGAATTCTTGTATTGGTGCAACGTACTCAAATTTTGAGACAAGTTAAGTTTGAAAAGTAGAATTTGAAAATAGAAAAAAAGAATATACACTATAAATATATATATATATATATATAAATAAATAATAGGCTTTATCTTCATATGAGGATTTTTATTGAATATTGGGAAACCTTAAGTTCAAACAGAATTTGAATTTGAATTTGAATTGGAGTCTTAATTTTGGAAAGGAAAATAAAATCAGAAAAAAAGAGAACAAACGAAACAACCACCTGGGCCGGTTTTCCTCTGCTCGGCCCACTTACCACCCCGCCAACCCCGGTTCTGCTCCCTGGTCTGTCTATGCTCGGTGGGCCCCACTGGCAGGCACTCATCCCGCGCGCCAGACTTTCAACCAACGGCGTTTTCTTCGGTTGCTGTCGTGTGGACCCAGTTGGACTTCTTCGTTGAAGTGCCCTAACGCTGATCAGTGGGGCCTGGTTGTCAGATCGTCTCCCACCCCAGAACAACCTTGCGTATGCCTCGGAACACACCCGCGCGAATTGGGCGGGGGAAATCTGCCGTTCTCCTCGACCTGGGCATGGCATCAGCTATAAAACCGGGGCCCTAGACGTCGTATGCTCCCTCAACCCACACCGTTGAACCCGAGTCTGTAGGAGCGAGCCCTCACCAAGGACGTCGGTCAGTGCAAGGGAGAGAGAAGGATATTCCGGCCGTCACCATGGAACCTCGCTGGCATCTGCAATTGGAGCGTGTGATCTGGTTGGGAAGCTTCGTTGGGTCATGCAGGGGCTAATCGTGTTGTCTTCAAAAGAGTAGGGCGCCGCTGAGACCCGGAATTGCTCACCGGCGATAGGGCTTCACCGTGGACCCTCCATGCCACGTGGATAGTTAGCTTCGCATGCCCAACCACCGGTGAGATCCCTCTCGTCTGTTCCTCTGCAACCTGAACTTTGTTTTCAAGCGATAGGATTCAAGATCCGTACTCGGGCGCGTCTTCTGCATGGTGGTCACCCATGGCGCCGTCGCGGTGGGTTCCTGGCCGCCGCGTTTGCTGCGGTGGAGGGAGATGACGACGCGGGAGCCGTCGATCTACGAATGAATGGCTCCGATTGATGCGTTCCTACCGGTGCGCGTCAGCCATTGGATCTGAATCCGTGGGTTAGGAATGGTCCAAGCTTCATAAAATCTAGAGCGTTGATTGATAATCCAATGGTCCCTGTGGCGTACCGGTTCGTCAGAGATAGGATTAAATCGTGACCGTCCAAGGCTAATCGGACAGCTACGATAGTAAGATACCCCTTCGCTGCGCGCACTTTCTAAAAGAGACCCTGGAGTTTCACCTATTCAACCCGTCGTCCACGTGGGGTGAATGAGTCTGGGGAAAACTTCTAGATTGGTCCCCGGGGTTCTCTGTAATTAGTGCTCGGTCCAGAGAACAAAGAAAATGGACAATTAATTACAGAAATTGTTTTTTAGTGTAAAAATAAACCTAGAAACTTGTTTAATTCATATTAAATCCATTTTAACTCCAAATTTATCCATTCCAGTTGCTATAAATTCATATTAATATTGTTTATCCCCTGATAACTTTATTTGCTATGAAACTTAAATTGGAGTTATGCACTTGATTCCTTTTGTACCCTACTCCTAAACCTTTAGAAAATCATATCTTCTAAACCGTAGCTTCGAATTTAGTGGTTCTCGAACCCACGATCTCGTAGCGATGCGTAGATTATTATTATGCAGTTGATACTTGTGCTTGGTGTGATGTTAATTTTGTCTATACCATGTTTGTTTGTATTGCTACGATTAGCGCGAGGCCACGAGACATCTGAAAAGCAAGTTGGTACCTGGAATCTCAAGTCCCAGGCAAGTTGTGCCCTCGATCACTTCTTTTACCCGGTCATGTTCTGATTAATCATAATGATCTGCATAGGTTAATTTTGATGGGACCCAATAGGTTACCCTAGTTTGACTATCTTTATACCTTGTTCACCACTGAATCTTTGGGTAGTACATGCTATTGCTTTATGTGGTTTTGGGTATAGAGATATTTATTACTCATGATTACACTCTTTATCTGTTTATTATTTATTGTTCATGATAAGATCATTATGTTAATTGGAACATGGAGAACCACCCGGGAAAACAGTGCTACCACAAGGGTTTAATGGGACGCCCTTGGCCAACTAACTAGGAAAGCTAGTGGAAGACTACCTTACCCGAAAGGGGCAAGGGCAGTAGAGGAGTGGTCAGTGTAGGGAGGTCCTTGGGTTGATTTTGCTGCGATGGCGGTCAGGCGAGGGATTCCTGCACTGGAGCTTCCTATAAACTGTAGCGGGTTTTCGGAAGCTAGTGGAACTTTGTAAAGGCCTCGTAGTGTTACCCTGCCTCGCCTCCTCGGTAGAGGTGTATGGGATTGGCCGTCTCTTGGCAGATGGGTAACATGACTTGTGGGTAAAGATGCGCAACCTCTGCAGAGTGTAAAACTGGTATACTAGCCGTGCTCACGGTCATGAGCAGCTCGGACCCTCACATGATTAAATTATGGAACTAAATTCAATTTGTCATATGCATTGCATCGCAGGTGATGTTGTTACTTTTGTTCTACTATTTAATTGGGTTGGTATTTACTTATACTTAGTAACTGCTAATAAAATTTTGATCAACTTTAAAAGCAATGCTCAGCTCTAACCATCTCCTTTGGTAAGCCTTACACTTCACGTGAGCTCCCACCTTTGGCGAGTTCATGCACATTATTCCCCACAACTTGTTGAGCTATGAACGTATGTGAGCTCACTCTTGCTGTCTCACATCCCCCACAGGTCAAGGACAGGTACCACAAGATGAGGCGCGTGGAGGATGCTGCGATGTGTTCGTGAGAGGTCTAGGTCGTCGTCTCCCAGTCAACTTTGGTTTGCTAGACCGTTGTCTCCTTATAATGTAATTATTTATTTATTTTGTATAGAACTCCTGTTATGTAGTAAAGATGTGACATTCGATCCTGTGCCATGATTCATCATATGTGTGAGACTTGGTCCCAGCACACCTGGTGATTATGTTCGCGCTCGGGTCTTGGTGCCCCAAAATCCGGGTGTGACAGCTATGGAAAACACTAGGCACACTCAAGTCTTGCATTGATCGCCATCCATGAAACACAAAGATTTCCATCGCCACCACTTCTAGAGCTTGACACACATCGAGAATTTGTTGATGTGCATCCTCTTTTTGTAGGAGTCTCCAGAACCTGAACGTACCTCTAAAGATGACCTGCACAATTGATGGTATTGGTTTTTGATTAAATGCCACCTCATTTCGAGTAAGCCAAATAGACCAAAGTAAAGCTGATATTCCAGTAAATAGTAACTTTTTGTATACTAGACCACAAATACTTTCCCAAGACCCGATAATATGATTAACGTTGACTGACGTTTCTATTTTTAGAGCAAAATAAATTATCCTCCAAATATTTTTTGGCAATATAGCAATCGAAAAAGAGGTGGTGTATACTCTCATCACGGTTGCAAAAGCAACAAGTCAAGCTACCTTTCCATCGTCTTCTAGCTAAATTATCTTTGGTGAGGATCACTCCCCGACCTAAATTCCACAAAAACACTTATTTTCAGGGGGATTTTAAGTTTCCAAATCATCTTGTTCCGATTGTTGTTGGGATTATACATCAACAAATGGTACACAGATTGGATAGAGAAAATTCCATTCTTATGACCATCCCAAACAAATTTGTCTCTAGATGGGCTGAATCTAACCGTCGTTAGCAAGTGTAACAATTTTTCCACTCCACTAATTTACTTCCCATAATTGTTCGACGAAAGATAAATTAAGATTCGTGTCTAGACAAACTTCTGCAACCAAGGCCGATTTAATGTGCACTGTATTAAAAAGGTTTGGGAATTGCTCACAAAAGGGACGACTGGTTAGCCATTTATCCTGCCAAAATCTGGTGTTTTGACCATCCCCCACTTGAAAGTGACCCAATCTAAGAAACTGATCCTTGATGTTCGTTAGACCTGACCAGAAGTGTGAATCACCTGATCTTCTAGATATTTGAGTAAGGGATTTATCTCCTAGGTATTTATTTTTGAGTAACTGTTGCCACATCCCATCCTCATTAAGTAATTTGTAGAGCCATTTGCTGAGTAAGCAAATATTTTTATAGCTAGATTAGAGACGCCTAAACATCCCAATGCTTTTAGTTGACAGAAAATATACCACCTAGCCAACCTATATTTCCCTTTACTGCTTCCTCCCTGCCAAAAGAATCTGGACCGGATAGCATCCGGCTTCTTCAAGATGCCCACTGGTATCTCAAAGAACGACATCATGAACATAGGTAGACTACTTAACATAGAATTAAGCAATATCAACCGTCCACCTGAAGATAAAAATTTGGCCTTCCATGTACTAAGCCTCTTTTCAAACCGGTCAATAACACCCTGCCAGTCACTATTTCTCAGCCTTCGATGAATCAAAGGAATTCCAAGATACATGAAAGGCAATGTCCCAATTCCACAACCAAATAAATGTGAATATTGCAATTCATATTCCTTAGCTACCCCATAGCAAAATAGCTCACTTTTGTGGAAATTTATTTTAAGCCCAGACATTTGTTCAAAAACAATCAAAAGTAATTTATTATTCCAAGCATGCTCAAGATTATGGTCTAAGAAAACCACTGTATCATTGGCATACTGAAGGATAGATAAACCCTCTGGAATCAAGTGCAGAACAATTCCATGGAACTGATTTCCTCTTTCGCTCTTGCGAAAAGAATAGCTAACATATCCGCAACAATGTTGAATAATATTGGCGATAAAGGGTCTCCTTGACGAAGGCCCTTGTGAGTACAAAAGAAAGGACCTACTCCATCATTCACTTTAACACCAACATGACCTCTAGAGACTATTTTTTGGATCCAAGCGCACCAAGATGGTGAGAACCCCTTCATACGCATTGCTTGCTGAAAAAAATCCATTTCATCTTATCATAAGCTTTCTCGAAGTCTAATTTAATGATAACA